>JANHFF010001719.1:0-22500 GCA_024542945.1 allo-octoploid hybrid of Carassius auratus x Cyprinus carpio
TTTGTTATCTGGCTCCGACACAAACTGCTTAGTTTTGAACTCTCTCACAACAGACACGGAAGAGAAGACAATGCTGAATAAAGTCGTAGTTTTTGCTATTTTTGGACCAAAATGTATTTTCGATACTTCAAAATATTCTAACTGACCCTCTGATGTCACATGGACTACTTTGATGATGTGTTTCTTACCTTTCTGGACATGGACAGTAGACCGTACACACAGCTTCAATGGAGGGACTGAGAGCTCTCGCACTAAACCTAAAATATCTTAAACTGTGTTCAGAAGATAAAAGGAGGTCTCACGGGTTTGGAACAACATGAGGGTGAGTTATTAATGACTTAATTTAGATTTTTGGGTGAACTATCCCTTAATAACAATAATAACAGCGGTTACCATGACAACGGCCGCGCTGACCACGCCTCCGTGACACATCAGAGCGCGGCAGAGGCGCGCGATCATCGCGTCTCCATTAAAGCTGTTTCCTCCAAGACGCTCTCGTCTCTTTCGCACCGTTTCCACACAATCCTGAGAAACGCGTCCATGTGAGCCGCGACGCTCATCAATACACGACACCGAGTCGACGCGGTAATGCAAGGCGAACGCGCCGCTGGCAGGAGCGATGCGTCAAAACCGTAAAACTCACATAAATGGCGCGTTAATCTCCAAACCGCGCAGATGATCACAGCACACCTTCCCGCACCAGCTTCGCGCCGTTAATAATAATACCGGTAATAACGGTCGCGCTTACCTCATATTTCCTCCTTGTCCTTCTCCGTGATCAGGAACGGTACAGAGGGAATAACGTCAGCGCAGTGTTTATAGCTGGATCTCCGGTGATGATCGGTAAACCGCCGCCGCTCGGGACGCGCGGGGAGAATGCGACGGAACCGAACGCGCCGCTTCTGCGCGGAGTGCGAGGCGTTTTGTCGTGTGTTAGTTGCCGTGTTGAGCTCTTCTCGTCCATCTCACAGGGATCGCGGCCGTTCTCCGGTCACCGGCAGCATATTCCGTCTGCCGCGCCGCGCGCTGATTCTCCGCTCCTGCCGCTCCGTCACACCGGAAACACCGGAACACGCGACGCTGATCAGACACACCGAGCACCGGAGGAGCTGGAGACTGCTGACAATTCGCGAAATCATCATCTTCATCATCAGGAGTTTGTTTGTCGTTTTCTGAATCACAAATCAGTAGCATTCAGAGACTAACGGTGATCTGCTTTAAAATACAGTAACGAGTTTAAAATATGTCTTTAAAAATTCGTCACACACTGCATAAATACTATTTTTCTATACATTCCATGTTTAATTCAGTGTGTTTTCCTAATGTTTTGTTTATATTGTGTATATATTATTTTATTATAGTATTACCGGTATATTGAAATTGCTTCTTCAAACTGTATATATCTATATTTTACAATAAAAAAAATGTTTACAGTTTCTTTAAAATTACTTTTTGTAAATGTTACATTTACTGGTGATTTGAGTAAATTTTTTTCTGCACCATTTATATCTTTCAATTCTTTGTGAAATTTACTAACAATTTTTGAGTTAATTAGTTTTCTACAGGTGTGTATTCTACAGGTTTTGAACACCATATTTTTCACCTTTAAAATATTTTTTTTGCTATTATTATTATTATTTAAAAAATGATTGCTTGTAATTCTTTGTGAAATTTGCTACACACACCATTGAGAATACAGATAAACCCCGGTGATAACTCAGCATGTTACAGGATATACTGAGCTTTTATTTAATCACTATATATATGATATGATGGGATGCTTTCAGAATGGGTTAAACCGCTGTGATATCACCAAATCTGAACACAAGATTTCAGTTCCTGTGTGAGTTCTGACACATTAGTTGATGAAAAGAGGTGTTTGTCATCTTATTTAATAAACTCATTATAAATCAGAGAATTATCCTCACATCAATCTGATCTGCTTTAATTCTGCAGCGGACTGAGAGTGTTCTGATCTGAATCAGGAGAGAGATCTGCACAGATCAAGCAGCGTTTAAACAGATCTGTGAGAGACAACAGCAGATGCACTTCACACTGGAGGAGAATTGGTTCCTCTAAAATAAATACATTAATATTAATAATAAAAAAAGATTTATGATGACAATCAAGGGTGTATGTGGAGCAGCTCCGATAAACTCATGTTCAACAACAATCTGTGTCTGCTTCCATCCTTAAACAGGATCAGAGCTCAGTCACGTGTGTGAGGACACGCCACATATGAACACACACGCACACACACACACACACACACACACACACACTAAATCCTGCAGGAGAACAAACACACACACACACACACACACTAATGACCTGCAGGAGAACACACACACACACTACTGAGCTGCAGGAAAACACACACACACACACACACACACACTACTGACCTGCAGGAGAACACACACACACACACACACTACTGAGCTGCAGGAGAACACACACACACACACACACTACTGACCTGCAGGAGAACACACACACACACACACACACACTACTGAGCTGCAGGAGAACACACACACACACACACACACACTACTGACCTGCAGGAGAACACACACACACACACACACACACACTACTGAGCTGCAGGAGAACACACACACACACACACACACACACTACTGACCTGCAGGAGAACACACACACACACACACACACACTAATGACCTGCAGGAGAACACACACACACACACACACTACTGACCTGCAGGAGAACACACACACACACACACACACACTAATGACCTGCAGGAGAACACACACACACACACACACTCAGGACTGTCATCTGCTGGACACAGAAAGCAAAGCAGGACTGAAGCAGCAAAGATAATATTTCACTATAAAACTCCGACATCAGTCACTAAAGTAACATCAAACATGCTGCTCTTCCATAGAATCAGTAAAGCTCTTGAGTTCATACATTTAACATTTACAGAAATTAGTGCTTTTTCTGAAGTTTTTGTTCATGTGTGTGTGTGTGCTGTGTATATGTATTATGTATATATGAATACACACACTTGCATGTATATATTTACGAAAAAAAGTAAGTTTATATATTAAATATATTAATATATAATTTATATGGATATAAATCTATACACGCAAATACATGTTTATAAGTTCAATATTAAATAGTGTTATATATACATTTGTCTCATGTAAACAGAAACTTATATTTTGGATGTGATTAATCATTTGACAGCAGTAACTGAAATAAAATATGACTATAATAACTAGTGGTCATCTGCAACTTAAATAAAATATACAAACTATATAGACATCTGGGGGGGGGGGGATTACTACAAAATGAAACCAATGTAACTTTTGAATTAAAATTAAAAATGTTAGATATAACAATAAAAAAAACTATATTAAAAAAAAACTAATGGTATCTCAATTATTTTTTGTTATAAAAAAAATGCTACGTTACACGTGATTTATTACTTTAAAATAAGTGTTTTATAATATCAGGAGAATCAGTAAACACAGGACTCAACGCTTTCACAAAAGACTTCAGTTTATATTTTATAAATACTCTTTCACTGAGCAATAATCATACTGCCATCAACAAACAAACAAATGACAAAATAAAGACATCAGATAACAACTTCTCTTTTAATCTCCGCCCAAACCAAAACAACAAAGTACAAAATAAAAATCAAAGTAAACCAAAATACAGAAAATAAAAGCAAAGCACAGCAACAAAAACAAAACATCAGATAACAACGAAGCTCACAACGAGACAAAACAAGAATCAAAGAGTTCAGAGGTCATCAGGTGCAGGGTTCGACTGAAGGGATTGATCCCAGATATTTCCAGTGAAAGGGTTAAAGTCATTCTGTCTATAATAATCATCACTCAGCTTCGTTACAGACACAATACAGATTTAAATATGGCTCAGTGAGTCACCGGTGAAACTACTTCTACCATGTTTTACACCGTGTTTGTGTGGTATTTAATCACAGCAGTCCGACTGGGTTTAACCTCGGCTGAATATTACTAATAAAGACTTCATGAGGCTCATCATTTAACACAAATAACACTTATATTGAGCCACAGCACTCCAAAACATTGTTAAACTATATGAAATATAGATTTATGCTTATACTCCATTTTAAATAATTTCTATAAATACAAATTAAAAGTCTCCAAAGTCTGATAAACTTATGATAAAAGATGGTGTCACTCGATTTCACTCCAGATCATAAATCAGAGAAAATAACAGCAATTTAAACAGATTTGCTTTCTCAAAAATAGTCCTAAAAATATATTTTATATTCCAGCCGTAGAAACAGACTTAATAAAATATCTCCTTTTCGTTACGAAGAAATTGAAAGCAGAAAGACAATGCTGTTCCCAAACATAGAAATGATTTTTCCTTTTCTGTAATTAGCGGAGAACAACGAGCTGCTGATTTCACACTTTAAACATCATAAATATATAGAGACACTAGAAAATCATCTAATCACCAGCTGAACTAGTTAGATCCATCATTACTAGTATCTCTGGAAAAGCTTGGAGAAATAACTAGGTGAAAACTCTGTTAAACACAAATGCATTGTTCATTGTTCAGTCCGAGAAACTCTCACTTTGGGAATCTCTTGGTTAGATGTTCACTAGAAGATGAAGCTAGATTAGATGAGAAGTTAGATTAGCAGCGAAGCTAGAATGACAGGGAATGTAATAGTGCAATCTCTCTCGGGGAAACTAGAAGCGTCGGTTCATCAAATAAATATTAAAATATATTTGTGCATTCTAGAGAAGTTAATTTCATACGTATAAAACATAGATCTCCTTACTAATCAGCTGTTCGGACTCAGTGATTCAGAGTTTAACATTGACTGTTTGGTGATTCTCACCGTCCTTTGGTTCGTTTGGTCAGATTTTCAAATCAATCATTTATAAAAGATATAAGACTTAAGCGTGAGCTTCACTCACCTCAGCTGAGCTTCACACAAACACACTCTTAAAGGGACAGTACACCCCAAAATCACATGACAGGATAGAAAAATACTGTGGAAGTCAATGGCTACCGTCAAGTGTCTGTTTGCAACATTCTTCAAAGTATCTTCTTTTGTGCTTAACAAAAGAATGAAACTCCTAAGAAACTCTTAAGGCACGTTCACACCAATAACTGTATTGTTTGTAATTGTGACTCATACAGTGTATTGTTGTCTATTTCTCCAAATATACGTCTGAGACACTGATGACTGCTTCTGTGCTGCAGGACACTGATATAATGTTCATCTGTGTTGTCATAGTTGTGGTTGGATTATAGTTATGGTTATATCGTCATTAGTGTGAACGGACCTTTAATCTGGATCTGTGGTCTAGTCCTAAACCAGTGGAGATGTTTTCTGAAAGAGGTTCCTCCATCAGCCCTCAGCAGTGTGACAGTCCAGTGAACATGACAGAGAGAGGAACAGAACCAGCTTCACTGCGGCGTCTTCAGGATGCGTCCGTAGCGGAAGTCATAGACGTGTCTGCACAGATACACCAGCTGCGGATCCACGCCGTCGGGAAGCAGGTGGTGGGCGGGGCCAGCGCTGTCAGAGGGGCGGGGCATGAGCGGGGCGTGGTCAGGCACGCCCTCTGAGCGCCGCTTCACCAAGGCACAAAACCTGTAACAACACATGCACTGTCAAGTCACCTTTAAATAATAAATAATACTAGATACTAGACATCAGTTATTCTGGTCTCACTTTAGTTCAGTCCAGTTCTCAATAGACTATTAATCATGCTAATAACCAACTAGTTGAAAGTGAGAATCGGACACTAAAGTATCTCACCAAAGTATTTAAAGGGAGAAGAGTAAATAAAAAGCATACATTTTAAGGTTAGACTTGAAATTTTGATGTTAAATCCACTGTTGTAGTGGATGTATGCAGTGTTGCGTTATGACCAATCACAAACGATTCTGCTGAGTTTATGAACGCCGCGGCCAATCAGAGGCGTTCAGATGAGTCACCTGCAGTACTGTGCTAACGGCAGAACATAGCAGCGCTCCTCGATGCAGGCCACGCTGTTCTCATCCTGGTGACGGGAGGCGAAGATCTCGTTCTGAAAGAAGACACAGGAACACCTGACGGACTTACTCCAGCAAGATCAGACGGATTACAGACGAGACACAACACAAGTCACGTGACCAGACTGGTACAATAACACAAAATGTGTCAGTCATGAGTAGCACAGGTATATTTGTAGAAATAGACAATACAAATAGTTGTATCTCAGACAAATATTGTCCTCCTAACAAACCAGACATCACTGGAGAGATGATTTATAACTCTCCATTTCAGAAACTTGAGTCTGGTTTGTGCTCCAGAGTCACTGATGTCTGAGTTACATTCTTTTAAATCAGTATCTCGTTACTTTGTTACAACGTGTTGAGTGACAGCTCCGGTGTTGCCATGGAGACAGAGAACAGGAGTCAGTGCAGAGTGTTGTGTGTGAACATCATCTCACAAACACATTCAGTGTTCCTCAAAATCAATGACAACTCAGAATATGATTCAAATCTGCAATAAAACATTACATTACAAAAATATCCTTTATGTATTTAATCCCATTTTATCAACCAATTCAATTCAACTGAACTAATAAGCAAAAATGACTTTAGAGTTTATTCATTACTTTTTTAGGGAGTAACTGAATTAAGGCTGTCAAAATGGCTGAAAAACTCATTTCAAATTTGCAATCAAATATTATCCAATTTTGAATTATATTCAAATTTAAAATGCATAATTTTAGTTAGAGTGAAGAAAAGCTTTTGGCTTCTCTTCTGAGGCCACAAGAGGGCGCACTGGGCAAAATATTACTAATGCACATCTATCCAAACCATAAGAAAATATGAGTGCATAATATTTTTTTAGACACTATTTCAACTGAACAGAGATGACATCAATGAATTCAGTGATGAACTGCCTTTAACTATCATTTTGCATTATTGAGACACTGTTTTCCAAATGAATGTTGTTCAGTGCTTTGGCGCAATGTATTTTGTTTAAAGCACTATATAAATAAAGGTGATTTAAAATAATGTTTATAAACCAATTATTATTAATTAGCTTAAAGAACTATAAACAAAACAACATCATGTATGGTTTCAACATCATGTATGTGGTATGGTTTATGTGGTGTTGATATGTTATTGTGTAATTTGGTATGCTTTGTTTCTTTTAGATGAGTTTATTTTTTTTATTTTTTATTTTTTGTATTTTCTTTTCTTCTTTTTAAATTTTTAAGTGCTGCCTTTCTTGGCCAGGGACCATTTGAAAAAGAGACTATCGTCTCAATATGATTTCCCCTGGTTAAATAAAGGAATAATAATAAAATGTGTGCATGCATAGTTTAATACATAATACATAAAGGGGTGAAAGCCAAATCACACAGAGTACAGTTTTCATTTAAACACTTTTGCATTCGAATGTGGATTTTATTTAATTTGATGAATATTCAAAATTCTAATTTTTTTTTTTTGACAGCCCTAAATGGAATATTGTAAAGGGTTACTTTTAAAAGTAACTCTCTCAACTACCATTAACCCTGCGCATGAGCTGCACTGATACATTTTTTATTTAAATGTTAATATGTATTCATATAAAATGATTGCTCTTTTGTTGATTCTTCTATTGCAATCATTAGTAAGTCACTTTGCATAAAAGCATCTGCTGAATGACTGAATGTAGATGTAATAAGAGCATGTGCTGACCTCGCAGTGCATGCTGGGATCTCTGCCGGCCTGCGTGTGCTCCGGACGATAATACCAGAACAGACTCATCATCAGCTCTCCTGAAACAACACAGATCAGGATCTCAATGATTCTAACGTCACAGCATGTCGTGTTGATTAGTGGTGTAGACTCTGTGAACGAGTCGTTCTGTTGGATCAAATGATCTCGGAGGTGATGAACGGGGATTCTTCCTGTCTGTCACCTGTTCTGGGGTCTTCCCACAGAGCTGAGATCTTGGCCACGTACGGCAGAGATTTCCTGCGCGGTCCGGACCGTAAGAGCACCGTGTCTCGCACCCGGATCACCTCTCCGTCCCGCTCCACTCCTTCATAACACTGACGGAGAACCGTCTGGTCATCGCCCTGCAGAAGCACATCACCGTGAGACTGTGCGGAGGACAGTAATGAAGAGAGGACCGAGGGAGCGCGGAGTACTCACCGCTATAAACACCTCCTTCTCCGTGGACACTCCGACGGGACGCCATCCGTTCGTGGCCTTCTGCTGCTGTTTGGCACTTCCTGTGGGACGCGTCTGGGACGATCTGCTGTAGCCCGTAGTGAGCGAGCCGTGGGGCGGTTTGGGGTTTTGAGGGCATTCTTTGCCCATCTGAAGCCTGCGGTCAGACATGGAGGACAGGAGACTGGGGACGGCTGGGGTCACTCGGGGCATGCTGGGACATCCGGAGACCGTGTGACTGTGCTCCTCTTCTGAAACAGCACAATCAAACACACGCTCATCACAACTAGAGTCAGAAGTGATGTCAGAGTGAACCTTCATGCAAAATGGAAACTTGCATTAATTTCCAACACTTAAGGATAAAATTGTAAGTTTGTTGCTAGCTGTGTGCTGGGAGCAAGAGGGCAACGCACGGTTTCTAACAGAAACTTAAGATATTAAAACACAAGATGACATGACTGATGAAAAAGACATGGTTATGATCCAGACGGTGGTCCTCACCTGTTTTGATGGGGCGGCTGCAGCTGGAGCAGGGGCAGGAGCAGGTCGGGCGGCTGAAGGTGAATCCTCTGACCTCACAGGCCGGGCGGCAGCAGAAGGCGGGGCTTAGACTGGGCCCGGGGCGAGCGATGTGGACGTAGTAGCTGGAGCAGCAGGGGTCAGCACACAGAACCAGGCGCTCCTCGTCCAGGAAGAGCGTCAGATACTCCGGCGGACAGCAGAAACACGGACTCAGCTCCGCCTCCTCCTTCACCAGCTCCACCGGAGCGTATCCCAGCATGCTCTGGTATCCGGGTTTATCCAAGCTCCTGTTTCTGCACACTTGGCAGGCGTCTTGTGATTCTGGCTGTGGTTTCTTGGGCTTGTGCGCTGCTTTGTGTCTGTCCGGTCTGACTCGGTGCTTGTTAGCGGTGGAGCTGGTGAGCTTTAGCAGCGCGGCGGCGTTGAGTCCGGCCAAGCGTCGGGGAACAGGAGCGTACAAACTCACTTCCTGTTCCTTCGTGAGGTTTGGGCACGTCTCGGTCTTCCCGGCTCTTTTGGAGCAGGTCTTGGTTTGCTCTGTAGTGGTTTGTTTCTTGGTGAGTTTGGCGTCTGACGCTCTGTCGGTTTTCTCGAGCAGAAGGCTGTTGAGCGCTTCGGCGTTTAGCGACGCTAGTCTGCGTTTGCGTGGCTCCTGAGCCGAAGGTTCATCGAAGGTTTTGAGGCGTTTCTGCAACGGCTCCCTGGTTTTCTCTGCTTTCTTGTGGGCTGTTTTTGTCTTTTTGTGTTCTGGATCTCTGTTGGTCTCATTATGTAGGCGAGTGAGCAGAACGTGACAACCCAAGGCCTCGCTTCTTCCTCGGAGCGGGTAGAGCTTCCGATGACACTCACTCCTAGCAGAGGACTTTCCTTTCTTACTCTTACTGTCATTCATCTTCACTGAACGTTCTGCCAAACATTGACTCTCCTTGACTTTCTTGGCCTTGCCTTCTTGCATTGAATGCGCAGGCCAGGCTCCGCCCACTGTTTCACCATGTGACCAGCTTTGTCTGTGGCCCCGCCCCTCGCTGTGATGCTGGCCAATGGAAGTGTTTTTCCGAGCATGGGTCATCACATGCTTCCTGAGAAGAGCTGCGGGATACAGAGGATCTCAAGTTATTACAACATCACTCGTGAACAAGACACAAATCACAGGGTTTCTAAAGGTTTTTAAAAAAAGCTAATTTAAGACTTTTTAAGTCCATGTAAATGAAATGTAAGGAATGAATTGAACAGAACACAATATGGTCTCTAAATATGTTATTAACACTGTTACACAAGTTACACTGGAGATTTACTGGAAATGCAAATATGAATCAGATGAAGTGAGTTTGTGATTAAAACAAGAACAAATATCTGCCAATGGACTTATCTTTAAAGGGGAAACAAGTTTGTTTTTCTGACCCCAATGCAGTTTCTTGTTTCCACTCATTTAATATTTGATCAATTTCTCAGAAACCTTCCTTCATTCTGCATCTCCAGTAAATGTGTCTTGATTTAAGGATGTTTAGATGTTTGTACTGGAACACAAGAAAAATACTGAGGAAAATATATTTTATATAACATTTAATGCCAATTTAAGACTTTCTGCTTTAAGACTTTTCAAGACCCGTAGAAATTGAGTATATTCAAACATAATATTTTGCACATGTAATTTAGCATAATCTAATTGTAAATTAAAAAAGATTCCATTTAACAAATGTGCTGTTACTGCAGATGATGCACTTGAGTTGTTTTCTTGTCTTTGTTGTGGGGTTCATGTGTAAAAGCGATCTTTCTGACAGCCCGAGACGGTTCAGAACATCACGCTGTGCACCATGTGTTTCTAATAGTCACAGATGCTGAATTTAGAAGCAAATACTAGATTACTACTCACAATATTTGTGCCATATGTTTCTGTGGTAGTAGCATAAAGCTCAGACATTGTGTCTCAATCCACGAAACAACAATCCTGCAGTCATCAGTGTCACAGACGGATATTTGGAGAAATACACAATACACTGTATGAGTCACAATTATACATTTCTCTTTTATGACAAAAATCATTAGGATATTAAGTAAAGATCATGTTCATGAAGATATTTAGTAAATCTCCTACCGTAAATATATCAAAACTTAATGTTTGATTAGTAATATGCATTGCTAAGAACTTCATCTGAACAACTTTAAAGATGATTTTCTCAATATTTAGCTGTTTTTGCTCCCTCAGATTCCAGATTTTCTAATAGTTGTGTCTCAGACAGATATTGTCCTCCTCACACACCACACATCACTGAGAGATCATTTATATTATGCATCAATCTCAGTTTTAACAGACTGACACTTGTGACTGGTTTTGTGCTCCAGGGACACAAATATTCCTCGAACCTGTAACCCTTCAGTTGCAGCGGATCTTTAACTGATCTGCAAACACACTCGAATGTGTCTCGTGACGCACGTACGCGCGCGCGGAGGCCATTTAAAGTTCGACGCCGAACCTGAACCTGGCGTAAGCTGTTACCGTTACGGCAGTGACGTCACGCCTCTTATTAGTTAGTGACGTCGTCGCGGTGTTTGTTGTTTGTTAGAACGCGAGAGGCCTGACGCCCTCCTTCAGCAGAAATAACGCCCTTCCTCAACCGCGTTAAACACGAGCTCTGCTGCGCGCTCTCGAGTTATGGCTCGCGTGATCGCGACGCGATTAACGCGCCCTTGATTATCGTGCGGAGATCAAACCCGTTCACGGAGCGCGCGATTAAACGCGTGTTTGTGTGCGCGAACACTCACCAGTTCAACGCGCGGTAAAGCGTCGCGGTCCCGCGGGTGTTTGCTCGTCTAATGCTGCTGTTTCTCTTCCTGGCTCTGCGCTGAACTTCACGCGAACCAATAACACACAGATGCTGCTCCTCCTCGACCAATCAGGAGCTCGCGCTCACGACGCTTCGTCCTCGGCGTCAGACCCTGAGCACGCGTCGCGATAGATGAACTTGAGACAAAACAACAGTAATAAGTAAATAAACAGATCTTTCTAAAGTAATCAGCACTTATAAACGAGTGACATGTCATCGCATTAGATAACAAAATAAGCTAAACCCTGTTTTTGCTTTTATAAAAGAACAGTTGCTGCTTCTTATACGATCATGTCATTTATTACATATATTACACTATATAAAAAAGATGATATTGATATACAGTGCCTCCAATAATATTGGCACTCTTGGAAAATATGAACAGGGACAGCTGAGGAAATAAATCTGTATTCTTGATCTTTTTGATCTTTTCATTCACAAATATTCTCACCTTTCATTGAAGTAAAACAATTGAAAGTGTAGAGAAAGTGTCATGATGAAATAAATGTTGGCCACAAGTATTGGCACCCCTAGAAATCAATCATTATGAGTCACATATCTCTGAAGTATATTGTCATTCATATTTAAGTGGTTTAGGACACTACGAGGAACACAGAGATCCTCCATCATCCATCACAGAACAAGACTGAGAATAAAGTGTCTTCAAGAAGAGCTAAAGCACTGAAACCCCCTCCATCAGGCTAATAATGAAGAAGTTCCTATCAACCAAAGAGGACGCGTGTCTATATCAGATATAAATATAGGGTTTGATATATTTTTGTAAATACATGTCTATCTTTTATAATTAGGCTACTAATATAACATGAACATGTATTGATGGATTTTAGGATGAATATCATGTCACATGACAGATATGTCCAAAGATGTATTACACATATGGGTTTGAAATATCAATTTATTATTGATATGATTTTTTTATTTTAAGATACCCACACAAAGAAATCGATTACAATTATTGCAAATGTATTTTCCTTAATAAAACCATAACAAGAGTTCAATAAATGTTTGTTATTACGAAACAGCGTGACTCATTTAAATACATTTTCACCATATTAAAATAAGGTTGCTATAATTTGTAACAGTTGTTATGATTTTGATACAGTCAAACTTTAGATCTGCATCCAACTCACTATCAATTAAAACTAATATTATTATTATTAATATTATCAGACAGGCAACACAAACCTGTTTCTTGATTTATTGTATTTTTATTTACCCTTTATTTTACCAGGTGATGTCCCACTGAGATATTCAAATCTCTTTTAAAAGGGAGTCCTGGGATTTGAAACAGTTTTTTGCTATTGAGATATTTATTTTGTGAAGTAAAATTAAGCAAAAATCTGTCTTTAAACTTGAAAGAAATAAAGATCTGAGATTTATCGTGATAATTATTTATTTTTTGCTCCGTCATACTTACATTTTTATTTTTATCAGTTAATTCATGAAATTACCAAAAAGGCAATTAAGCTGCAAAAGTGTGTATGTGCATCACATTTGAGAACGTCTCTAATGCATTCGAGATCACAATATAAGAAGCAAGCCGATTTGTCATTTTTCATTTGTAATTCAATGCACAAGTAAATGTGAGCACAGTGCACTTGTACTAGAAAATATGCCATTTATTTTTTTAAAGTACAAAAATGAAACCATATTTAAAATGCATGAAATAATAACTAGTTTTATATTCTGGCATTTATGTTCTGCTGACTTCCGCACATCTTCACATTCTGGCACATGGGGATTCAAAAGAGAACAGGGTTTTCTCCTTTTCCTTTGTGCAGAGTTCAGAGTTTAGGTACAACTGTTGGAATTAAGTAATAAAATAATAAACATTCACTGTTTACTCTTTCAGAATTCATTGATTATATAATATTCAGTGATGGTTGATAAACTTTGCATGTCTCATCCATGAGTTTGCAGTGATGGAGAACAACCAGAGCCAATCTGACTGATCAATAAAGCTTTATTAACACACCTGTGGATGAGGAACCATACACACATGGTCATATTCACTCGTTATTGCTGGATCTAATTCACAACTATCTCAGTTACAATTAAGTGCAAATTAATTGTATTCAGTTGTGTTTTAGGCAATATTTTATATTGAAGTAATGAAGATTTCCTGTGCACCTCCATAAAAAACACACTGGATCCGCTGCTGATGCTTTTGGTTTGAAATAATTAAGATTTTCTTATTTTCTTCTGCTCAGCAAGACTGCCTTTACTTGATCACAAAAACAGTAAAAACTGAGAAGTAATTCTAATGTAAATCATCTGTTTTCTGAGTGAATCTGTGTTAAAGTGTAATGTATTTCTGTGATGCTCCGCTGTATTTTCAGCATCATTCCTCCAGTCTTCAGTGTCACATCACTTGATCTGTAAAGATCATAAACTTGTGTTTTATTAGAAGCAATCAAAACCAACAAAAGAGCAACAAATAATTAACAAAAATGTAAATGAAAAAAATGCAAAATTAAAAATAAACAATTTTTACACTTTTTAGGCACGATTTGTTTAGTTTTTGAATATACTTGATACTGTTAAAAGGCACATCATTAAAACAAAAAAATAGGAGTTCATATATCACACCTAAACACGCGTGGAAAACGTAATTAGAACTAACGTTAGCTACTAAATTAGTTAAATTTATCCATATACATCTATGATTCGCTAACCCCAAACTGACTCAAATGATTCGCGATCCCGCTCCGAACTCCCGAACTGACTCAAATGATTCGCGATTCCCAAACTGACTAAAATGATTCGCGATCCCGCTCCAACTCCCAAATTGGAGTCAGGTGACTCAAATGATTCGCGATCCCAAAACTGACTCAAATGATTCGCGATCCCGCTCCGAACTCCCGAACTGACTCAAATGATTCGCGATCCCGATACGAACTCCCGAACTGACTCAAATGATTCGCGATCCCGATACGAACTCCCGAACTGATTCAAAGATTCGCGATCCCAATACACATAATGCTATAAAAGTGTGCACATAGAGAAATAAACAACAACTTCTTTAACTTGAGCAAACGCTGCTAATACACATACATTTGTTAATAAAGTAATTAAAACAAAAAAACATTAATGTTTTAATGCTACTGAATAAACATAAACGATCCACTCGAAAGTCTCTGCTCATCATGGTCTATGATCATGACAGGACCTGGATCAGTGAGCTGCGTCTCTAGGGCCGATGACGTCACTTCCAGGGAGGCATGTTGTACACGCCCCCGTCCCTTGACTCCACCCCCACGTCAATACAGTGCCGCAAAAAGAGACGTGCAGAAAAGTAAAGCGCAAAGGGAAAATGGTATCGCAAGCTCAAACTAGACTGACACACAAAATAAAAGCAGCGTTGCAAATAAATTAATAGATATGACCATGGAAAATATTTATTGCAAAATCATTGCTTTCGCGCTGTTTCATTTGTTTTGCAAATCTTAATTTTTGTTTGCAAAAAGCAAATGTATTTTCCTCAATACTTTAAATAAAATGTTTTAAATTTGTTTTTGTATATTTTAAACAAGGTAAATCTTTCTGATTTATTAAAATAAAAAGTCACATACATGGATTTTTCTGGGCTAAGCCCCGGATCTCCACTCACCCTAGAACCAACCCTGCATGAAGACATCAACTTGAAGTTCATCGTCATATTTTTAACAATGTTTCGGAATATTGATGTTATCAAACTGATCTGTGTCATATTTTATAGACACAAGCCAAGTAATAGCACAAAACATCACAGAATTCATCAAATCGATCTAAACACGCTTACGTTTGACCGCCGTTTTCCCTCCAAGAGATGACATCACTTCCGGGAGGAGGCCGCTGCGCTGGGAAGGCTATTTCTCTAGTCAGGTAACATTAAAGTGATTTTTACAAAAGATTAATATTTTGTTTCAAACATTTCGACTAAAAAGAAAAACAATGAAGCAACAAGTGTAATAATTGTCATGCTTTATCGTCAAAGTTAGTGAAGCACTATTAAACATGACAAAAATAATTCACGTGAGCTACATAACCTAGCAATAATCAAAGAAAACGAATGTGATTCATATTATCAAACGGCAAAGGACTGAGACATAAATAATGTAGCTCATTCACTGTAGGAATAACTCCACTATATTTAAACCGACCAAGTTATTCCAGGTGAATGCGATGAGAAAGCGCTGAAATAAGACGCATCGCATCAGTCATCGTAGCCTCACGCCATTGGTCCGTGTGAGAAAAACAGCGCGAACGGGGAGCGGTTGCAGTGAGTGACGTCACGTGGCCACCGAGCGCGGCGGATCAGTTGGTTTGGGAGGCATTTCGGTTAGAGAGCACCGAATCCGCCAAGAATCAACACTGACGCCCCGGTACAATTTAGACCCGAAGCAGCGCAGATTAAGCGAGGTGAGTGATCAAGAACACGCGTCTGTGTCGCTTTAGAGGCGTCTGTTTGAGTCGAGAGGAGTTTGTTGACTCGCAGTGCTGCTGGCAGACTCCCGCGTTCACGAGCACGAGCTAGAACTGACTACAACGAGTTCACTGGTTAACTAACCTATGACCATATCATTCGTGTTTGCGCTGCGTGGCGTCAAATACGCGCTGCATAAAGATCTTTTGCTCGTTTAGACTGTAACCGAACGGGTCCGAATCGGAGTCACTTCACAGCGCGACAGATCCGGTCCAGGCCCCCCCGGA
The DNA here is from genome assembly GCA_024542945.1 of allo-octoploid hybrid of Carassius auratus x Cyprinus carpio. Lineage (NCBI taxonomy): Eukaryota > Metazoa > Chordata > Actinopteri > Cypriniformes > allo-octoploid hybrid of Carassius auratus x Cyprinus carpio. The sequence goes on from JANHFF010001719.1 coordinate 16,273, forward strand.
TCCGGTAATAAACCGTTCATCTGAACCGGATCCGGTCCAGACCTTCTTTACAATAGTGTTTGGTAATCTGGCTAAAACTAGCCATGGAAATACCTAAAGTAGAGCTGACAAACATTATAGGAATATATTGCGCTATAAAACCATAAATATTCCATATGTCCCCCTTTATTAATAACATCATTAAAAACTTGTGAAATTATAAACTTTCCTTACCCAATAACAATGATTCACTGTATCAAAAGTGGGAAGAAATTAGGTAGTTAATAAAATGCAACCAAAACATGTAAAAAAAACATTGTTTTATTTAATGAAACACTCCTAGAACTACTTTTCAAAAGACAGTTTGGTTCAGTAATTTAGTGAAGTTAATTTTCACGGATGAATTAGTTCAGAATTTTCACAAAAGTTTCATTATTCACGTTGTGTCAGCTGGATGTTGATTTAATAAAGTTCAATATCTGTGAAAATATTGCAAAATAAGTTGATTCGGCAATAAAGCAGCTCTGGAGAAAACTGATACAATCAAACTCTGTTCAGTTCAAGTCTTGTCATTAATCAATAGTGTTAGCACAATCAAATCAATATCATTCCTGAATATTCAGTGTCTTTTAAAGGGGTCATATGACGTTGTTTGTAAAGAACGTTATTTGTGTAATTGGTGTAATGAAATGTGTTTATGGTTAAAAAAAAAACATTGTTTCTCCTCTATGCCCCGCCTTCTGAAACACATCGATTTTTACAAAGCTCATCGTTCTGAAAAGCGAGGTGTGCTCTGATTGGCCAGTTATCCAGTGCTTTGTGATTGGCCGAATGCCTCAAGCATGAGATGGAAATGTTACGCCCCTCACCGTACTGTGATGTGTGTCCCGATGAGACCAAACCAGTTAAACCCAGGAAATTTGCAGCATCCAGTGGGCACATAATTACTGATTATAATGACTGTCTTTTTATACATTGCGTATCACGCTGCTTAAACATAAAACCATGTCTGCAATGTGATCAGAGAAATAACAAACAACAAGCTCTACTTCTACACTGCTCAAAACTCAGGTTTGAATCATCAGTGGAAAATCCTCCACACATGAAAACACTCTCACAGACGGCGAGTCTAACGATGAATAGAAGCAGCCTTTGTGCCACGGATGAGATGTAGACTACTCTCCCAGATTCAGGAACAGCTCAACACGTGCCAAGCGTCATGTTAATCTTCTCACACTGTGATGTAGACATGTGGGGGGGTGTTTAAACGAGTGCTGATGTGGACCAGTCTTAACCTGATCAAGCATATGTTTTCGGGTTTGAGACTTTAGTCTTTGCAGCTTTACAGATCTTCTTTACGCACCAAGAGCTTGTGACACTCCAAAGAGAAAAGAAAAGTTGAAATCTCATCATGTGACCCGTTTAAAGCACTGATTGTGTATATGTATTATGTACTCTATACATAACTGCACACACCTGTATGTGCATATTTAAGAACAATGTGTTATGATTATATATGAAGTATATTTATATTATACTTATATTTAGTGATTTATCAGATGCTTTTATCCAAAGTGACTTGTTTAGTGTCTACAGTGTAGTTCTTGTGATGAAAACAGACAGAAACACATTCTGTGGCATTGATCGTGTCACTGAAAGAAGGCTTTACCTGTAATAATGTTTCTGTTTACTGCGTGAATGAAGTAGAGTTGTTCCGATTCCGATACTAGTATCGGAAATATCTCCGATACCACAACAAATTCTGGCATCGGCATCGGCGAGTACATGAACCCATATACCGATCCGATACCATTTTCTTAAAAAAGACCTAGTTATGACCGCAAGCTTTGCCTAACCGCTGCACGGTTCTTCTTCGCTGCTCAAAATGCATTGAAAACACAGGAAGTTGTGCTGTGTTGCCACAAGCAACCCCTGTTTAGAGCAGCGAAGAAGAAATGAAAACGCGTTAGCAGCCCTTATCTATATATGACTGGATCACTCATCACATTCTAAACTGCCAAAAGACAGTGAAGCCGCTACTATATTATAGATCAGTGGTTAGCAGTATGTCTCTGTAGTACCGGTAGTTACAGACTCTCGAGTATATTCAATACCGGCAACTGCGTTCAGTCGCTTCCGTGTAAGTCAAAACGCAGGGCTCCAGACAGTAGCCGAATATATACTAGTGTCTGTGAATATTAAACTGCAAAATACTATTTAAATATTACTCCCGCAAAATCTACATCTCTGTGGGTGACTGGCACAGATGCGCGAGAGCTCGCTGTTTTGTAGTCTCTGCTGTGTGTCATGAGGACACGAACGCATAAACCGTCACTTCATGAGAATTTACCGTTTCATTTGAGAATACTGTCATATCATAAACACAGACACTCAAAGATCTTCATGGCAGCCCATTAAAATAAATGTTTGGTTTACATGAGTAAATTGACAATATATAAAGCTACTGTTGTAGCCTACAGTAATAATAATACATCTCTATAATAATAATAATTATGCCTAGATGGTTGCTTGTTTTTTACTTGTTTTTTACTTTATCTGATTATCTGATTAATAGATCTTTTTTTTATATTCCTAGACTTATTTGTTGCAGTTTTTTTATACAGTTATATTGTAAAACTTAAATACCTTTTTTAGTTTGCGGTGTTAGATTTTTGGCTGCATTTGAAGTTCTTTTTTGCATAAGAAAATAAATAATACTGTCAAATTCATGTTAGATAATAAAAATACTGTAATAAATACAGTAGTTCACCATGTATTTGTTCATGTTTTATTGAGGGATCTGTCTGAAGCACACCATAAAAAAATTCTAGCAATTTACACAGGGCTAGTAGTATATACAGCTGTATATACAGATATACACCCAGGTATCGGATCAGTACTCGGTATCGGCCGATACCCTGAGCCCAGGTATCGGAATCGGTATCGGGAAGAGAAAAAGGGTATCGGAACATCTCTAGAATGAAGGACAAAAATCAGACCAGCAGAAATAACACAAACACAGTTCAGTTCAAGCACAGTGTGATGATGATTAACACACATTTGTCTCTAGAACATCATTGATGAGCAGCAACACAAAAAATGTCCATTTAGAGCCCTTTTATTATAATCCATTTCAAATTTAAAATTTTAGTAATCAAACTACATGAATAATAAATTAAAATAATGAATCGTCTACTATTTAACAAAATTTAAATAACATTTTTAGGGGCTAATGATATTTTCCCCAAATGTATATTTTTCAGTTTTATTTAATTCCGTATTTAGTTTTAATTGTTAAATTAAATGTGACTTATTTAGAAAAATCACCATCACGAAACATGAATAATTTATCAACAATTTATGAAAAAGGGAACGAAAGTTATATTTTCAGAGCCATTTTATTTTTTCACAAATCTTTTTTTTTTTTTTCTCTGTTAATTTTCTAGCCTCAGTTTTAATGGTTAAACAAACCCTAATTAAAAATATCACGAAGCATGTCCAGTTAATTAAAGTAGGGAAACTTACACGATTTAACAACAATTTATTACCAGTTTCAACGTTTTTGGGCCTTTTTTATTTTTTCCCCATAATTGCACGTCCTCCTGATTACTCATTCCGTCCCAGCATCGTGAGCGTGTTCTGTCATCCTGTCTCTGTCTGAGCTCATCCGTCCGTGATCTGTTTTGTTTCTGATGCTGGACTCAGCCGGATGGTGTCTGGCCTGTAGATGAGCCGAGGTGTGCAGCGATGGAGAGCGCAGCAGAGGGCATGCTGGGAAACGGTGATGGTGTCAGTGGTGTCTCGGTCACGCTGGAGAACGAGGCGGTCTGGAGCCGCTTCCACAGCCTGGGCACAGAGATGATCCTGACGGCGCGGGGCAGACGCATGTTCCCCTGCTGCCGCTTCCGTCTGAGCGGGTTACAGCCGCACCTCAGCTACTTCCTGATCCTGGACATCACGCCTCTGGATGAGCTCCGACACTGCTGGAACGGGAACACATGGGAGCCGCTGGGGGCCGAGACACCCCTCCAGACTCCAGTGTGTTTCAGAGATGGAGCGGTCACTGGCTTCAAGATAAATCCTGATCTAATTCCCCATGGTTAGTATTACGTTACATATCTGAACCATCATTTAAACCATATTTAGGGCTGGGCGATACGCCAAATCATTAAGATCCTGATTTATTGTTCGCTTGATGTGTGCAGTGTGTTTCCATCCGGACGCTCCGGCTCCGGGTCAGCGCTGGATGGACGGGCCCGTGTCCTTCTACAAGATGAAGCTGGCGCACAGCCCGGAGGATCCCGACGCCGCGGTGGTTCTGCGTCCCATGCACCGCTATCAGCCGCGGCTCTACGTGGTTCCGGTCAGCACCTGTCCCGAGCCGGACGCTCTCGTCTTCACCTTCCCTAAAACAGCCTTCTATGCGGTGACCAGCTACCAGAACCCTCTGATAACCCGGCTCAAGATCGACTGCAACCCCTTCATGCTGGCGTTCAGAGAGGACGGGCCGAGCGCTCGCCTCATCCAGAACAAGCTCAAGCTGGCTCTGAACGGACGCTCGCCGAAACACCGCAGGTACACGCTCTGATCAATCATTCACAGTGAGAGCAGGAACAACTTTGGGTCAGACAGCCCTTTATTTGAATCCATCTTAAATAGTAGTTATCAAAACGCATGCACCCGGCAGAAAACAAGGTCGCAGTCTGGAGCCCTGTATATCTCTCACCTTTAAAAGCCTGACCCTTGTGACTGGTGACAGGGTCGTATCAGTTTGGAGGAGATCATGAGTGTGTTTGATTATGACGGTGCTTCTTCTTCTTCTGCTGTAGCTCGACACACACACACACCGAGTCCAGTGAAGAGACGCTCGTTAGAGATGAATCCGCTCAGCCCGTGTCCTCGTTAGCCCCTGGATCAGCTGCGCAGGAGCCGCACAGGTCAGGGGTCAGCCGCGGGGTCAAGCGTGTTTACCGCAGGGGCTGGAGGAGCGGAGCCAGGAAAGCCAGGGCTAAATGGTGGACTAATGTGAAGCACCGATCTGCTGCGGTCAGCCCCCCCACACACACCGTGTCCATGCAGCCTGACCTGGAGCACGTGGACGGCCTGCTGTTTGTGTCCTTCACTGCCAAGGTACGACCGACCCCTGCACACACAAGAGCTTTACCGGTCTCCAGCACAGCTGTCACACACGTGTAGTTCAGGAGACGGTCTTCCAGTCTCTGCATGTGTGAAATAAACAGTGGATCATTTCTGTTCATCAGCAGCCTCTCAAAATAAAAACAGTTTACCCTTGGAAATGAAGAAATGAACTAGAATAGAACTGCTCATGTGATATATTAAACTTGTTTTTTTGACATTAAAAGAGATTTGAGTTACAACCCAGAGGTGAACTTTTATTGTATATCAAAATCACCCACTAACTCTAAAATGATGGATTCTTTCTGGGGATAGTTGCTAATGGTGATCTGTATATCAGAATAACTCCAGTGCAGGTCCAACATCACGTGAGCTGTTAGGAACAGGAAGCTAGTTCTGTCAGTTATTCTACAAAAGCAGGTAGTGTTTTTCTCTTCAGGATCTGATGAATAGAGAGCAGGTTCTAGTGAATCAGACACAGATATTGAAGACTTCTCTCAGTGTCTACTCTGAATGAACACTGCTGGTGTATTCTGCTCTGTCTGAAGACTGTTCATCTGCTGCTGTGTGTCACAGGAAGCTCTGGACGTTCATGTAGGACACATGAGGACATCTGAGGAAACATCTGCATCACCTGCAGCAGAGAAGACACCGCATGATACTGGTGTGTGTGTGTGTGAGTGTGTGTGATGCTCTGATGATGAACTCGTGTGTGTGTGTGTGTGTGTGTGTGTGATGCTCTGATGATGAACTCGTGTGTGTGTGTGTGTGTGTGTGTGTGTGTGTGTGTGTGTGTGTGTGTGTGTGTGTGTGTGCAGGCTGGATCTGTGAGCAGGAGAAGCTCTTACTGCATCAGCTCCAGCAGCTGAAGAACCGACAGATCATTCATCCGGTTCTTCAACAAGGTCAGCACACTGTTCATGAGACAGGATGTGGATCAGATACACTCACGCCCGTCTGCGGTTCATCTTTCGCTCTGTTATTGTCTGGGTTATTCATTTCTGTTTTGGTTTCTCCACAGTTGGGCTGAAGCTGAATCTTCTGGATCCCGCGGCACCCATAGACCTGCATTATCTGGGTGTTGCTTTACCTGTACCTTCACCTGTCCTCACA
>JANHFF010001719.1:27500-67102 GCA_024542945.1 allo-octoploid hybrid of Carassius auratus x Cyprinus carpio
GAGCGTCCGGAGCGCCAAGACGAGCCGCACAGCATCACACTCCCACGCCGCGGCCCCGGCCTCAGGTCAGATCCGCTCACACAAACACACTCACACACTCTCACACTCTCAGCTCACACACTCTCAGATTCGCTCACACACACAAACACTCTCAGATTCACACACCCCCCGCTCACACACACTCTCAGCTCACACACTCACAGATTCACACATTCACACACACTCTCAGCTCACACACTCACACACGCTCACACTCTCCACTCACACACTCTCCACTCACACTCTCAGATTCACACTCTTACACACTCTCCGCTCACACACTCTCAGCTCACACACTCTCAGATTCTCACACTCTCCGCTCACACACTCTCAGATTCACACACTCTCCGCTCACACACTCACACACTCTCAGTTTCACACACTCACACACTCTTCGCTCACACACTCAGATTCACACACTCACACTCTCCACGCACACACTCACACACTCTCCGCACACACACTCACACACTCTCAGATTCACACTCACACACTCTCCGCACACACACTCACACACTCTCAGATTCACACTCTCACACTCTCCGCTCACACATTCTCACACTCACACACTCTCAGATTTACTCAACTTACAACTCAACTCAACTGAGATTTAACACTTTTTTTCCATATTTTCATCTTACTGTATAATATCTTGCTCAATTTGAACTCTTTCCCTGCCAGAGTTGGTAGGTTTCATAAAGAAGACATTTCTACATTTAAAACATTTATAAGCAAAAAGCTGAGAAAATGTCTTTATCATATCCTTCATCTGGATCATATTCAGTAATATTATCAAAACATACAGCAGATGTCTACACAGCACTCCTGAAGCTCTCGCAGGAAAATCTCGTGTTTGGCTGGGAAAGAGTTAATTTCAGTGTTTATTTTGATTTGGGAAATTCATCAGAAGTTGCTCTTTCAATAATAAACTCAAATCAATAGAATATTAACTCTATGCATGGTTTATTTGACCTCATGTAGTGTAGAGGTTTATAACAGGAGATCAGTTAGAAGCTAAATAAATACTAACCTAGTTATTAAAACTTAAAACCTACCTAATGCCTAATAGTATTCCCATTAACTGGAATGATATAGTTATAGTTTTCAGTTTAATGACCTTATTATCTGTCATATCTCTCATAGATCTCGTAATCATCGAGTGTGTTGAATCTGTCCCATCCGAGCTACGAGTTGTGTGTGTGTGTGCACAGACTGTATTTGGATTGTGTCCTGTAACCCTGTAGTTTTGGGTTTGTTCTGATCACAGGTGCAGGAGACGGAGAAGGATCCGGTTTACTTGTACCTGGAGAGCATGATGACGTGTGCTCGTGTGCGGGAATACAACAGCAACCCTCCACTGCAGGTGCACTTACTGCCGGCTAGAAGAAGCGCTCCAGCTCCTGACCACACGGTACTGTACACACACACACGCACATACACACACACATGCACACCCACACACACTCACTCTACACACGCACACACTCACTCTACACACGCACACACACACACACACACACACACACACACACACACACACACACTCACTCTACACGCACACACTCACTCTACACACACACACACACTCACACTCACTCTACACGCGCACACACTCACTCTACACACGCACACACACACACACTCACACTCACTCTACACACACGCACACACGCGCGCGCACACACACACACACACACACGCACACACTCACTCTACACACACACGCACACATGCACACACACACCCACACACACTCACTCTACACACACACACACACACGCACACACTCACTCTACACACACACGCACACATGCACACACACACACACACACGCACACATGCACACACACACACACACACTCTACACACACACACTCACTCTACACACACACACACACACACACACACTCACTCTACACACGCACACACACACACACACACGCACACACTCACTCTACACACACACGCACACATGCACACACACACACACACACACTCTACACACACACACTCACTCTACACACACACACACACACACACACACACTCACTCTACACACACACTCACACACACGCACACATTGGAGGGTGTTTGTGCTGATCTTCATCTGTGTCTCTGTCTCTCTCTCTGTAGGTCAGTGCTGTGTCTGCGTCTCAGAGTCCAGGTCAGGAGGAGAAACTCTTTCATTCTTTTACTTCCATGTGTTGGAATAAACTTCTGTAGCGCTTCATACAAAACAAAAAATAAACAGTCAAAAAGCAGAATAAATAGTGCGAAAATAAGGCCTGGAAAGGTTTTAAATTAGAGCAGAAAGTCATGGCATTAAATGTTGCATGTGCTGCAAAATTGTATTTTGTATTCCTCAGTATTTCTGTTTTGTTTTCCAGCGAAGTATCTCAACATCCTTCAATCAACAAGCTTTTACTGGGAATGCAAAATGAACAACATTTTTATTTTATGCCAAAAATCATTAGGATATTAAGTAAAGATCATGTTCATGAAGATATTTAGTAAATCTCCTACCGTAAATATATCAAAACTTAATGTTTGATTAGTAATATGCATTGCTAAGAACTTCATCTGAACAACTTTAAAGATGATTTTCTCAATATTTAGATTTTTCTGCTCCCTCAGATTCCAGATTTTTTTTATGATGTTTTAAAATCCTCTTGTATTTTGTGGTGGGGGGTGTCACACACAGTTGTTGATGTCAGTGTTTCTCCTGTGTGTGTGTGTGTGTGTAGAGGAGGGCTGTGAGGCAGGAGAGCCGGAGCCCACTAAAGTGCTGGAGATCATCTCGTGGTGTAACTGGGAGACTCATCGCTCTCTGGTGCTCAAAGAACTCTTCCGCATCATCGGCACAAGCCACCTCGCATCCGTCTTCTACATCCACATCTACAAAGTGGAGCTACTCTCCAAAGATCTGAAGAAAGACGAGTGCGGATCCACGTTGATTTACAAGGTCTGCGTGTCCCTCGGCCAGACGCGAGAAAAGACTCGTAAGCTGAGGAAGATTCTGAAGAAACCAGACGATGCGTCGCATCTGAGCAGCTCTTCCTCTCAGAAAGTCAACACACTCAATGTTAATGAGAACCTGCACGTCACACAGACAACAAACACACCTGACGAGAAACAGGTGAAGCACTTTCCTCTTCTCTCTCGCGTCGTTCCTGCTGGTCTTCTGAAGGCTGATAAGAAGACACTAGTGCGTCCTGGACCGATAAAGGTAAAGAAACTACATTGTGTCTCGCAGTCATTCTTACTATCAGACTAGTTCAGATATAAAGATGAATGTCTCTGGAAGTGATCAGGATAGAGCAAACTCCATTTGAAAGTAACTGGCCCTTTAAATAAGGCTTGTCCATTGCATCAGCACCAGGTGAACCAACCCTTTCAGCATAAACCTCTGTTCCTTGATTTCAGGTCAATGGGAAAGCGTACGCTCAGGCTAAACTGATCCTGGGCCGCATGGGAGCGCTGCATCCAGCCAATCGTCTGGCGGCGTACGTCACTGGCAGAATAAAACCACTGTCTCAGAACATGGGCCGATGGATTTCCAAAACCCTTCAGGTCAGGACGCTCAGCGAGACGAGGGGTTCAAACTCCCCTCCAGCGATCGGTCCTTCACAACACACAGGTATCGTCTTTTTTTAATGAATAATGACATTTGAAATGATTTTGTAATAAATGATATGATAATCTAAGTGTGAAACTATACGAGTCATGTCTTTAGTGAGTCATTCACACAATAATATCACAGCATTACAATAAATGACTAAATTAATGTTTGGAAATGTAAACTGATATTTCTTACTGACACACTACAGCAAAAGATAAAAATAACTGACTTAAAACCATTTTTAGCTGTATACCAGTGTATATAACATCTGTGAACTACGTTTACTTCGTCTTGTTTAGTGAGTCAAGCAAACCAGAGTAAAGAAGCATTCAGAATGCCTACTACCCGATCTCGGGTGATGCCCTGGGCTCCTAATGGCTTCAGATGTACTCCGTCTCCTGCTGCTTCTAATCCTGCAGCATCATCACCTGTAGCTCCGCCCCTCTCCAGCGCCCCACTCACTGTAGCTCCGCCCCTCTCCAGCGCTGAGACGGTTCTCCCGGCTTCGGCTCTTCCTCCGGGGCAGCAGGTGGTTCTGCAGCCGGTCGCAGGTATGACGGGGGTCAACATGTGTCAGTTTAACGGTCAGATGATCCAGCTGGTGCCCATCACTGCAGCGGTACCTGTGCAGGTGCAGAGCGGCGCTGGCGGAACAGGTCAGTGACAGAGTTTACTTTTAATGGTTTCAATTTTATAAAGCAAAAAGGATTAACCAATTGAATTCATGAAATGTATACAACTGAATAGTTTATGAAAGTTTTAACAATAAAAGTACCCTGTGAAATGTTTCATTAAAGAAAAAAGTCATAACATTTTTACAAAAATAAAAGTAATGTTTTAATAAGTTGTATTATTTTTGAATCCGTAAACGTTCTTCTTCTTCTTCTGCTCTGGACGTTCGCTTGCAGGAAAGTGTAGAGAGTATAGAGTATAGAAAGTATGAAGATAGAAATGTTTACTTTGAAATAAACCAATTTAGATGTAAAACAGATATCCTCAGATCATGTAATCCGTATGAAACCACACACAGGTGCATCAACACTACTGCGGTAAAGACCAGTGTCGCTAACCAAAGCCCAAACAAAGCACTAGTTTGTCAATAAAATGGTAATGCAGTCTCCTTGCTGTTTTTCCCTGGTGACATTATTAGCCTATATCTGCCTATATCCAGAAATTAGAAGGTAAAATCCTGATGAAGGATGTATACATCCAAATATTGCCAAGTTCTGAAACAATCAGGTTATACAGTAAACTCCATTTTTTATGGCTGCTGTTTTGTCTGTGTTTTCTGTATAATGATCATTCTCACCTGGTTCCTCTACAGAAGGTGCTCCACAGGAGCCACAGTCAGCTCAGATGAACACATCCATCCCAGCATCTCAACCCATTCCCTTCATCATTCCCAGAATCCACACAGTGCAGGGAAACTCTACCTTTGGAAGTGTGGAAGCTCTGGGTCTCCAGAACGGTTTTCTTGGTAAAGCTGGCATGTTTTCCTTCAGGATATGCCCTCCTTCTGCCGAGAGCAAGACTGCTGGTGTAGAACAGACAGGAACAGCTCCTGAGTCGACTGGAACTGGAACATTGTTACTTCCTGGAGGATATAGGTTAATAAAACTGCCCATGTTTGTCAGTCCCAGTGTGAGCAGCCCAACGACCGCTTCTGTACCCGCTGCATGCACCGAGAAATCACCCGAAAACACTCATGAAGAGCCCACCTCTGTTAAAACAGAAGCAGCTGAAGATGGCAGTGGTGCGCTCTCAGAAGACCCTTCTCCAGTTATCATTAAAGTAGAGTCTTACAGCAGCGAGTCTTCATCCAAGCGTCCGTGCTCCGACCAACCTGAGCCACAGGAAACATCGCTGCACATCAAGATGGAGGACGATACGGAGCAGTCCCCACAGAGCCACCCCAAAATAGAGGAGCCAGACCCTGAGGCGATCACAGACGTCAGTCATCATCCCAAAACCTCTGAAAGCAGGGATCCCAGTGTCAGATCCTCCATTACTGACGTCCAGCAGCATCTGAAGAACACAACCACTGCTGCAGGATTGTTCTTCTCTCTGTTTGAGGGTCGCACCTCGCTGGTCTCTCCTGCGAACACTAAAGCACCCACACCCCGACCGGAGGAGATCCAGAAGAGGAGAAAACCACAGGCTCCAGACGATCCTCGAGCGGATTCTGCTGAAGTCATGTACTCCAGCGACGGATGGACCACAGAGGACAGCGTAAGTCATGAGAAGAATCAATCAGAGCTTCGTTACTTTGCAAACATCAACTCTATAATGAGATTCAATCGATCAACATGAATGAAATCCACTGATATCATAACTTCAATAACATATAAAAAACAATTACATCATTGTAAAGTTAAAAAACCTGTCTTAAGTGCAATTCATGTGTTTGCACATTGTAATATTATAATAAACGTACTGAAACTGATCGCATACATATTCAGATGAATCAAGCATGTGAATCTAAATAAACTGAATCATGAAATAAGTCTCCAATATCAGCCTTTAATCGACCCATCCTGAAGAAGAAGAAGAAGAAAGTGTGTGTGAGTCGGTGTTCTCAGATTGTGCTGTGTTTGGATCCTAGAACGAGTGGTACAGCGAGGAGGAGGTGGACATCGAGACGTTTGAGGAGTACGATCAGAAGATGAACATCAGTCTCTTGAGAGCGAAGGCGAGACGGTGAGTCCTGAGCTTACACACACACACACACACACTCTTCAGATTGATTCGGCTGCTCTTACACATCTCTCTTCTCTTCAGGAAAACACAGCAAGCAGCTCAGAGTCAGTGGCTTGTGAGTCTCTTCTTTCTTTACCTCCAGTTTGTTCTGATCACTGAACTATTACGAGGTGAAAAGCAAAAATAATATGAAAATCACTTGATTTACTGTCTCTAAATATATATGCTTCATTTTACAGTTAAATTAAATGTTATCATACAGTCAAACCAAGATGTATTCAGACACCTTCAACATGTCTCACATTATCAGTTTATTTGCTGTGGTTTAAAAAATGTTTAGAAAATTGTGAAATTGAAATATCCAGTGAAGCTGTTGTGCAGCTGAAACCCCAAACACTCCATCACTGCGCCGATAGATCGTCATAACCTGATCTTCATAACCTGATCATCATAACCTGATCATCATAACCTGATCATCATAACCTGATCTTCATAACCTGATCTTCATAACCTGATCATCGTAACCTGATCTTCGTAACCTGATCATCGTAACCTGATCATCGTAACCTGATCTTCATAACCTGATCTTCATAACCTGATCTTCATAACCTGATCATCGTAACCTGATCTTCATAACCTGATCTTCATAACCTGATCGTCATAACCTGATCTTCATAACCTGATCATCGTAACCTGATCTTCATAACCTGATCTTCATAACCTGATCATCATAACCTGATCATCGTAACCTGATCTTCATAACCTGATCTTCATAACCTGATCTTCATAACCTGATCATCGTAACCTGATCATCGTAACCTGATCATCGTAACCTGATCGTCATAACCTGATCGTCATAACCTGATCGTCATAACCTGATCTTCATAACCTGATCTTCATAACCTGATCGTCATAACCTGATCGTCATAACCTGATCGTCATAACCTGATCTTCATAACCTGATCTTCATAACCTGATCATCGTAACCTGATCTTCATAACCTGATCTTCATAACCTGATCATCGTAACCTGATCTTCATAACCTGATCTTCGTAACCTGATCATCGTAACCTGATCATCGTAACCTGATCTTCATAACCTGATCATCGTAACCTGATCTTCATAACCTGATCTTCATAACCTGATCTTCGTAACCTGATCTTCATAACCTGATCATCGTAACCTGATCTTCATAACCTGATCATCGTAACCTGATCTTCATAACCTGATCTTCATAACCTGATCTTCATGTGTTTCCAGCTGAAATGTAAATCGGCGGAGTCCCATCATGCAGTGTGGCGGATGTCTGATCTGCCGCTGTACACACGGACGTGGCGTCTGAACCGAGCGCTCCGAGAGCAGAAGCAGCTGGTGGAGATACAGCAGAGCTTGGACTCGTTGAAGAGGATGCTGGGAGTTGAAGAAGACGTGATGATGAGCACTCAGGACCTGCTCCGAGAGGTGAGACTCAACCCTGCGCTCCTCAGATCTCTGCTGGACACTTCCTGTTCACTGACTCCTTCCTGCTCTGTCTCAGGCTCAGCAGATGATCCGAGCTCTAGAGGAACACAACACTTCTCTGATGGCCAGCAAACGGGCCTTGATTCGACAGCATTCTCACTATCAGAGCCTGATCTCACAGCGCTCCGCTGCAGACGGTGAATCATGAGCCTGTGTGTGTGTGTGTGTGTGTCTGTGTGTGTGTGTGTGTGTGTGTTTGTGGGTGTGTGTCTGTGTGTGTGTGTCTGTGTGTGTGTGTTTGTGGGTGTGTGTCTGTGTGTGTGTGTGTGTGTGTGTGTGTCTGTGTGTGTGTCTGTGTGTGTGGGGGTGTGTGTGTGCGCGTGTGTGTGTGTGTGTGTCTGTGCGTGGGGGTATGTGTGTGTGTTTGTGTGTGTGTGTGTGTGACCTTATTCTGACCTTTACTTGATCACTATCACTTTAGATCTGACACCAGAAGCAGCAGCTGGACACTAGATCACTTACACTGAAAGAGCAGCAACATTTGATCATTTAGAGGCCTTAGAAATTCAAGAATGAATATGATACAGCATCTTTATAGAGATGAACTAACATGTTTTATGACTCTTCCAGTGCCGGGAACAGAAGAGAAAACAGCAGCTCCTTCATTACCCAGAAGTCCTGCACACAGTCAGTCAGGTGAGCTCGTGATGAACCACACTAACAGGAGCTGATGACAGATACCAGGGTTCCTGCGAGGACTTAAAAAGCCTTACATTTAGTTGAGACACATTTAAAGCCATAAAATGTTCAATTGCACAAGAAAGTCTTACCGTATTTTCCAGACTATAAGTCGCACTTTTTTTCATAGTTTGGCTGGTCCTGCGACTTATAGTCAGGTGCGACTTATCAAAATTAATTTGACATGAACCGAGAGAAAACATTACCGTCTCCAGCCGCCAGAGGGCGCTCTGTGCTGCTCAGTTCTCCTGTAGTCTACACTGTTACCACAGAGCGCCCCCTCGTGGCTGGAGACGGTAATGTGAACTCTTGGTTCTTGGCTCTAAATAAATGTGACTTATAGTCCAGTGCAACTTATGTTTTTTTTCCTCATCATGACGTATTTTTGAACTGATGCGACTTATATTCTGAAAAATACGGTAATTATGATTTCTAGAGGTCTCAAATGTGTGGATGGAAACACCAGAATTGTGATGAAGAACCTTTCATTTCATTGAGTGTTTACTGCTGTTACCGTGGAAACCACTATATTTCTGCCGTTCAGACTGAAGGTGCATTATCAAAACCGTTAATATGAGATCATTCGCTCTGTGTTTGTGTTTAGTGCTGAAGAGACGTTTGCCCGGCGTGATCCTGCAGTCCTTCAGCTAGAGCCTGAGACCAGGATGTGCTTCAGCTTCAGCTCATCATGAGATCAGCAGGTGTTCTGGAGTCACTCCGGAGTCACTATAGCTCCAGCTGAGGAGTGAATCCTGTGCATCATGGAGCAATACTTCCTTTTTCTGCTAATGATGGACAGAACTGGCCGTTTTTCACTTTTACAGCTTGTACAGTCTTTGTCTAAAGCTATTGTGAATTAATATTTCTCAGGATATTACTTAATAATGAGCTCATTAACCCACATTGGGGTGGTATTTCTATGGCTTCTCGTTTAATACTAAACATGTTGTGCTCAGTTTATGGACTGTGTGATCTTTTTGTTAGAATAGATTTATTTTTGTGATTTCTGCATCATGGATGGTTGACGAGGCCTGTGTTAGTTTTCTGTTGTTTGTAATCACTAATTAATCTCCCAGAGATCTGAATATCTCCTAACCGGATGGATCTTAAAGTCAAATCATGTGGATTTCCCTCTTTATCAGAATCAAATAGCCTCAGAATTGAGTTGATATTGTGGCCTTGTGCACAAATAAAATCTAATGCCATGTAAATGCTGTGATTGTCTAATGTCTTGTCTTTATAAATGTAGTGTAACACTTTTTAATGAAAGTTAAACATGAAACACAAAAACTGCAGTTTTGATTCGATTAAACACATTTTAAAGAGTGCATTCATGACACATTAGTGTTTATTATACACAGTACTGTTACTACAGATGTTTATTCATGTATCTGATATACTATTTATACTGTTATAGTTTATTGTACATATTTTGAATTGGGTTTTATTTTCACTTTAATTTTAGTAAATGGTTTAGTAATTTTGTGTTTGTAGTCATTTTTATAGTTTTTTTTTAACATCTATATTTTTTATTAATTTTTAATTATTTTTTTCAGTCAAGTGTTTGAAGACAAGTTAAACTAAAATAAAATGAGATGTTTTCTTTGCAACTAGCTAAAATAAAATTCATATGATTTATTCAGCTTTGAGATGATGCATTAATCTAAATTTAATAACTTTTACCCTTACAGCTGGTTTTGTGGTCTAGGGTCACACATTTAAAGTTAGCATGTATTTTATTTCAAGTAACAAACTTTTGTGTTTTTAAAGGGACAATAAGTAACTTTTTAGGTATTTTATTATCTAAAATCAATATTTTTATTCATAAATATGCCCTCAATGGTGTACAAATACCTATGCCAATGTTTAAACTAATCCTCGTAAATGAAGAATTTATTATCTTTATATACATGGGACGGGTAGGTCGACGGAGGCTTCCATGTAGTTCCGCCATCTTGCAAAACTATAATAGCAGAGAGGGACAAAAAGTACTAAGCCAACGCGTTTCCACAGCGTGTTTTCGGTCAGAGCCAGAAACGCAGGTGCAGAGCAGTGAGAGGTGCTTGAAACTGCACCGGCAAGTTTAAAAGTCTGGATTGAATTCTTATTATGGACCATACATATGCCGCGCCACAGGAGAAGAAAACATCGTCGCCAAAACAGTCAAAAATAGAACGTAAAAGGAAACGTGACCGTAGATTACAGAAAACAAGAGTTAATGTCGGGGAAGCTTTTTCTAGGTGGAAAGAGCTAATGCTTGATAAAGATTTCAAAAGAGACGCTGAAGTGGCCAGTTTTCTTCTCGACAGGTAAGTCAGTGTTACAATATATATTACAATATTTTTTTTTATATCTAACAATGCACATTATTCAGAAAATATAACGAATAAATTAGACATAACTACTAATTACAATATTTAATGTTTTCCACAGTCAGTAATTCATACTGTAACATTCGTTTGTTTATGTTCATGTTGCTGTTTGTTTGAAATAACACACCTGTTCACCTGAAGGAAAACTCGACGAAGTGCTATTAGAAGACATCCCGGCAAAGCTTTTTGGTACATATCGCCTACCGTAGATGCAACGTGCATTTGAAAAAGCAAGGCGCTGGAGAGCAAAATTAGTTTGAATGCAAAATACAGTTTCACCACTAGATGGGAGTAATTCCTACTTAGTGTCCCTTTAATTTTAGTTAAAAATAATTCTGGTTATCACGTGTGCGTCCTCTGAGACATTTTTGCTCTTTTTTGTGTGTTTGTGTAAATGTAAACGGCATAAATATTGCCAAAATGTAGTATTTTTATAGGAAAATTAATACTTCATTTAAAATATGAATGAAAATGTTCCTCTTTCAAGTCGTCTTGAAAGTCTGTGATGTGAAGTGTGCTGGAGTCTGGAGGTTCAAACGCTGCGGAGCACGACTCTGTGGCCGATTTACCAATTTTGTTGTATGTAAAAATATACAAAATAGACAATGTACAAAACAAGCAAAAACACAAAATATAATATTGACAGTTATGTATGTACAGGTATGATTTAAGTGTATGTGTATATAAATATAAAGTGTAGTGTGTTCGCCGTTATTATCAGCTGTTCATAAGATGGATTGCCTGAGGGAAGAAACTGGTCCTGTGTCTGGTCGTTCTAGTGCTCAGTGCTCTGTAGCGTCGACCAGATGGACACAGTTCAGAGAGGGAGTGTGCTGGATTTGAGGGGTCCAGAGTGATTTTAACAGCCCTTTTTCTCTTTTTTTATTTTTCTCTCAGCAGTCCGGACTACCCTCTGTAGTCTTCTGAGGTCAGATTTAGAAGCTGAGCTGAACCAGACAGTTACTGAAGTACAGAGGATGGATTCAATGATGGTGGAGTAGGACCGTTTCAGCAGCTCCTGTGGCAGGTTTAACTTCCTCAGCTGGAGAAGGAAATACAACCTTTTGCTGGGCCTTTTTCACAATGGAGTCAATGTGAATGTCCCACTTCAGGTCCTGAGAGATGGTGGTGCCCAGGAACCTGAATGACTCCACTGCAGTCACAGTGCGGTTCATGATGGTGAGTGGGGGGAGTGCAGGGGGGTTTCTCCTGAAGTCAAAGTCAAAGTCACCTTTATTTATATAGCGCTTTAAACAAAATACATTGCATCAAAGCAACTGAACAACATTCATTTGGAAAACAGTGCGTCAATAATGCAAAATGATAGTTAAAGGCAGTTCATCATTGAATTCAGTGATGTCATCTCTGTTCAGTTTAAATAGTGTCTGTGCATTTATTTGCAATCAAGTCAATGATATCGCTGTAGATGAAGTGAACCCAACTAAGCAAGCCAGAGGCGACAGCGGCAAGGAACCGAAACTCCATCGGTGACAGAATGGAGAAAAAAACCTTGGGAGAAACCAGGCTCAGTTGGGGTCAGTTCTCCTCTGACCAGACGAAACCAGTAGTTCAATTCCAGACTGCAGCAAAGTCAGATTGTGCAGAAGAATCATCTGTTTCCTGTGGTCTTGTCCTGGTGCTCCTCTGAGACAAGGTCTTTACAGGGGATCTGTATCTGGGCTCTAGTTGTCCTGGTCTCCGCTGTCTTTCAGGGATGTAGAGGTCCTTTCTAGGTGCTGATCCACCATCTGGTCTGGATACGTACTGGATCCGGGTGACTGCAGTGACCCTCTGATCTGGACACAGACTGGATCTGGTGGCTACGGTGACCTCGGAATAAGAGAGAAACAGACAAATATTAGCGTAGATGCCATTCTTCTAGTGATGTAGCAAGTACATAGGGTGTTATGTGAAGTGTTTCCGGTTCCGGTTTACCTTATTAATGCAGCCTAATAATCCTTTAACAGATTTGGATATTAAAAGCATATTAGTATGTTATGTGTATGCCAGGTTAAAGAAGTGGGTCTTTAATCTAGATTTAAACTGCAAGTGACGTGACATTCAGCCAAGTATGGTGACCCATACTCAGAATTTGTGCTCTGCATTTAACCAATTCGAAGTGCGCACACACACAGAGCAGTGAACACACACACACACACACACTGTGAGCACACACCCGGAGCAGTGTTCATCATTTATGCTGCGGCGCCCGGGGAGCAGTTGGGGGTTCAATGCCTTGCTCAAGGGCACCTAAGTCGTGGTATTGAAGGTGGAGAGAGAACTGTACATGCACTCCCCCCACCCACAATTCCTGCCGGCCCGGGACTCAAACTCACAACCTTTCGATTAGGCCACGACTGACAAATGTTTTGTATTATCAAATTGCCTGAGTTTTGAGAACGTAGCGGACGTAGAGGAGTATACTGAGGTGCTAAACCATTCAGGGTTTTATAAGTAATAAGCAATATTTTAAAATCTATACGATGTTTGATAGGGAGCCAGTGCAGTGTGGACAGGACCGGGCTAATATGGTCATACTTCCTGGTTCTAGTAAGAACTCTTGCTGCTGCATTTTGGACTAGCTGTAGTTTGTTTACTAAGCGTGCAGAACAACCACCCAATAAAGCATTACAATAATCTAACCTTGAGGTCATAAATGCATGGATTAACATTTCTGCATTTGACATTGAGAGCATAGGCCGTAATTTAGATATATTTTTGAGATGGAAAAATGCAGTTTTACAAATGCTAGAAACGTGGCTTTCTAAGGAAAGATTGCGATCAAATAGCACACCTAGGTTCCTAACTGATGACGAAGAATTGACAGAGCAACCATCAAGTCTTAGACAGTGTTCTAGGTTATTACAGCAGAGTTTTTAGGTCCTATGATTAACACCTGTTTTTTTAAATTACTCATCATCCAGTTTTTTATATCGACTATGCATTCCATTAGTTTTTCAAATTGGTGTGTTTCACCGGGCCGTGAAGAAATATAGAGCTGAGTATCATCAGCATAACAGTGAAAGCTAACACCATGTTTCCTGATGATATCTCCCAAGGGTAACATATAAAGCATGAAGAGTAGCGGCCCTAGTACTGAGCCTTGAGGTACTCCATACTGCACTTGTGATCGATATGATACATCTTCATTCACTGCTACGGACTGATGGCGGTCATATAAGTACGATTTAAACCATGCTAATGCACTTCCACTGATGCCAACAAAGTGTTCAAGTCTATGCAAAAGAATGCTGTTGTCAATTGTGTCAAACGCAGCACTAAGATCCAATAAAACTAATAGAGAGATACACTCACGATCAGATGATAAGAGCAGATCATTTGTAACTCTAAGGAGAGCAGTCTCAGTACTATGATACGGTCTAAATCCTGACTGGATATCCTCACATATACCATTTTTCTCTAAGAAGGAATACAATTGTGAGGATACCACCTTTTCTAGTATCTTGGACAGAAAAGGGAGATTCGAGATTGGGCTATAATTAACTAGTTCTTTGGGGTCAAGTTGTGGTTTTTTGATGAGAGGCTTAATAACAGCCAGTTTGAAGGTTTTGGGGACATATCCTAATGACAATGATGAATTTATAATAGTCAGAAGAGGATCTATAACTTCTGGAAGCACCTCGTTTAGGAGCTTAGATGGTATAGGGTCTAACATACATGTTGTTGGTTTAGATGATTTAACAAGTTTATACAATTCTTCCTCTCCTATAGTAGAGAATGAGTGGAACTGTTCCTCAGGGGGTCTATAGTGCACTGTCTGATGTGATACTGTAGCTGACGGCTGAATGGTTGCAATTTTATCTCTTAATAGTATCGATTTTAGAAGTAAAGTAGTTCATAAAGTCCTTACTGCTGTGGTGTTGGGAAATGTCAACACTTGTTGAGGCTTTATTTTTCGTTAATTTAGCCACTGTTTTGAATAAATACCTGGGGTTATGTTTATTTTCTTCTAAAAGAGAAGAAAAGTAATCAGATCTAGCAGTTTCTAATGCTTTTCTGTAGGATAGGTAACTTTCCCGCCAAGCAATACGAAATACCTCTAGTTTTGTTTTCCTCCAGCTGCGCTCCATTTTTCGGGCTGCTCTCTTTAGGGTGCGAGTATGCTCACAATACCATGGTGTCAAACTGTTTTCCTTAACCTTCCTTAAGCGTAAAGGAGCAACTCTATTTAAAGTGCTAGAAAAGAGAGAGTCAATAGTTTCTGTTACATCATCAAGTTGTTCTGAGGTTTTGGATATGCTAAGGAATTCGGATACATCAGGAAGATAACTTAAAAAGCAGTGTTTTGTGGTAGAAGTGATGGTTCTTCCATACTTCTAACAAGAAGTATAATTTACAATTTTGGCTATATGAAGTTTGCACAGAACTAAATAATGATCTGAGGTATCATCACTTGGCTGAATAATTTCAACACTATCAACATCAATTCCATGTGACAGTATTAAATCTAGAGTATGATTTCGACAATGAGTAGGTCCTGAAACATGTTGTCTAATAGCAATAGAGTTCAGAATGTCTATAAATGCTGATCCCAATGCATCTTTTTCATTATCAACATGGATATTAAAATCACCAACTATTAAGACTTTATCTGCAGCCAGAACTAACTCGGATGTAAAATCACCAAACTCTTTAATAAAGTCTGTATGGTGCCCTGGTGGCCTGTATACAGTAGCCAGTACAAACATAACAGGGGATTTATCATTAACATTTGTTTCTCTGGATAATGTTATATGAAGCACCATTACTTCAAACGAGTTATACTTGAAGCCTGCCCTCTGAGAAATCCTGTAAACGTTGTTATAAATTGAAGCAACACCTCCACCTTTGCCTTTTAGACGCGGCTCGTGTTTATAACAGTAATCTTGGGGGGTGGACTCATTTAAAATAATGTAATCTAAATAATGTGTCTATGGTAGGCTGTAATGGACTACACAGCATTTTTAAATAATTTTTTTATTTTTAATAATTTTAACTGAGTTAGCGACGTACGAAGAACAGGCCCCTGACTCAATAAGCCAAGCTTTATCATTTGTTTATCCATATTGCATTTGTTTTTTATTTGTTGAACCTCAATTAAATTGTTAACCTTAACTTGGTTTGGACGTTTTTTGTATTTTCTAGTTTTGTATTTTTCTAGTTGTATTTTCTAGTTTCTAGTCTCTATAGTGTGATATCTAGGTGAAAGAGTCTCTATGTGCTGAGAATTAACTGACCTCTGTGACGGGAGGCAGCTAGCAGACGGTCGGTTTAGCCAGTCTGTCTGCTTCCTGACCTGGGCCCCAGTTAGTCAAGTATAAACACTAAGACTATTTGCCATATTTCTAGACAGAAGAGCAGCACCACCCCAGGAGGGATGAAGACCATCTCTTTTAAACAGGTCAGGTCTGCCCCAAAAGCTCATCCAATTGTCTATGAAACCTATGTTATTCTGTGGGCACCACTTAGACATCCAGCCATTGAGTGATGACAATCTGCTATGCATCTCGTCACCACGGTAAGCAGGGAGGGGACCAGAGCATATTACAGTGTCTGACATCGTGCTTGCAAGTTCACACACCTCTTTAAAGTTATTTTTAGTGATCTCCGACTGGCGAAGTCGAACATCATTAGCGCCGGCATGAATAACAATCTTACTGTATTTACGTTTAGCATTAGCCAGCACTTTTAAATTTGCCAAGATGTCAGGCGCTCTGGCTCCCGGTAAACATTTGACTATGGTGGCTGGTGTCTCGATATTCACGTTCCGTACAATAGAATCACCAATAACTAGAGCACTTTCATCAGGTTTCTCAGTGGGTGCATCACTGAGTGGGGAGAACCTGTTTAATGTTTTGATCGGAACAGAAGAGCGGTGTTTTGACCCACGACTACGCTGCCTCACCGTCACCCAGTTGCCCTGCTGCAGGGGCTCTGCTGGAACCGGACAATGTACAGGAATCCCTGAGCTAGACGCATCCAAAGCCGTATCTAGAGCCCTAACATTCTTACTGTCCTCAATTAAAGTTTGGATGCGTGTCTCTAATTCTGAAATCTTCTCTGTCAGCCTAACTATTTCCCTGCATTTATCACATGTGAATCCCTCATCAGCGACAGAGATAGATAAACTGTACAAGTGGCAAGAGCTGCAAATACCGATAGCAGGCGAAGCCATTACTCACTGTTCTTGATGAAATATTCTTACTGCAGTTGTTTGATGAACTTGTGAAAAACTGGAGCGAGAGAGAGGAGAAAAGAAACCGCTAATGACAAGCTAACGAGTGCTAACGCTTTGCAGGTGTACTGCAGTCACGGAAAAGTGAATGATCAAAGTTAATCTGATAAGATTGATCAATAATATCAGAAATATGGTGTGAATTAAGTTATATTTTACCACTTTAAAAAAATAAAATCAGCTACACGGAGCTACCATTAGCTACAGAAGGCCAACAGGAAGTAGAGAAAACACTGTCCAACCACCATCATCTCCACTGTTTTGAGTGTGTTCAGCTCCATGTTGTTAAGAGTGCACCAGACAGCCAGCTCTTTAACCTCCTGTCTTTAAGCAGACTCATCACCGTCCTGAATGAGGCCGATGAGTGTGGCGTCGTCTACAAACTTCAGGAGCTTGACAGAGGACGTGCAGTCACTAGTGTAGTAGAGGACCCAACCTGTTGTTGATTCGCCAGAGTTCTGGAGGATAGGGGGTTTCTACACAGAAGCAGGATCACTGGAAATAATTAGTTCTTTAGCTTGTTAGTATAAATTACTCTTTGCCATTCTGATTTCCTTTTCCAGTGTGTATTTGGTCAACTAGGAATGGTTAAAATATTCAAGGATTAACTCATGCTCAAATTGATTTGACCAATATTTACACTGTAGCTCACATCAGGTGGCTATGATAAGGTAGCATGACATTTCTAAACCAGGCAGTGCTGCCAAACACAAACACACGCTCACCCAGCTAACCAGTCACAGTACATTTTATTTCAGAATGCCAGCCTTCTTTTGATACAGGAACTATATGAACCATTCATGCCAGACTGGGGAGAGAGTTGTAAAATGTGAAAGTTCTTTTTAACCACCTATGAGACCTTGTTCTTGTACACCTTAGACCATATTCAGTAAGATGATAACATCATGGTAATGAATATGCACAATATGGTTATCGTGGTTACATCTAAATACCAGGAATAACTAATTATGCAGCCCTTACCCTGGAAACCCCAACATATTTAAATGGTCATTCAGATTTGTACAGTGTTCACCACACAGCACCAAATATTTAGAAGTAATGAGCCAATTTTCAAACTTATTGTCCCATTTTGATCTGGACTACAACAAACCCAAGATTTTGTTGGTCACACTTTACATTGTTAAACTGCCAATTAAATTATGAACATTAATCTTAGGTATTCTGGTAAGTAGGTTGGAGAAGAAAAAAAAAAACCTGGCAAGAGGGACATGTAATACCAGATTCTGCAGAACAACAGCAAAGGACAAGATAAATTGTAAAGTTCTGTAAAGTTTATTAAAAACTAGATTTACATGACCAGAGTAACTTCTCCACTAGAAACCACAGTCTGCTCCCCAGAGACTGCCTTGATAGGAGCGTCTCTTCCTGAAAGAGATGTCAGAAGTGAGAACACTTATAAAATGTGCAGTTCCTCGTCAAGAGAAAGCAAGAACTCACGTTTCCTGGTGCAGCTTTGCTCACAAGAGCCAGATGATGGATGGCACACCTCTGTACTGCAGTGGATGAAGATCTGACAGGGAAGAAAGAGGCTCAAGTCACAGAATCCACAAGTAGTAAAAACACAAATGTTCAAGTAACAGGGGGCATACGGTTTCCTGCAGAGCAGCCAGTGAGGCTGGATCTACAAATGTGAACATCTTCACAACGAAGCGCTTGTAGTGGGTTGGGAACTGAAGACCAGAAGATCCAGTCACTGGAACCAGTGTGGTCAGATAACGGTCATCCTGGTAAGGGCATCTGAAGACAAAAGAGAAGGTTAGAAAGGGTCTCCCAGCAGACTAACTGGATCAAGATCGGCTATACGCTCACCCATCGATCAGAAGGTCCCACTGGGGGAGACTGAGTGGACTGGGGGTTGAAGTAGTCCAACAGCGTCCCAGCATCAGGACAATGTTGGGGTCAGTCCTCTCCATAATGTGCACCTCAACATACACCGGCTCTCGCAGGACTTTTGTGATGGGATAATCAGCGTCACTGTAGTAGGACGTGTAGGCCTCATCCCCTGAGGAACACTGCGGTTGAACCGGACTCAAATTCGAAAGGCTTTAGGCAGACACAGAACAAGACCTTACCTTCAGCACAGCCTTTGGTGACACATTGGCCGTTGGCCAGTCTGAGCTCCACCCGGAGAGGTCCAGGAGCAGCTACTGGTGGAGGTGGAGGAACAGAGTTGACTTCCACAACCAGAGCTTCCACAGAAGTTTCAGAGTATCTACACTGGAAGAGAAACCTGGACAACACAGCGAGCTTGTAACATTTATCAGGGATTAAGGTTCACACAAAGTCATAGATCACCTACTCAAAATGACTGTCCCTTGTGATGGAACCATATGGTCCAATCCCCACTTCATACGATGAGGTCATTCTGTTTTCATACACCACATATCCGCCGTCCTCCTGTGAATAGGTACGGTGTCAGCATCCAGTCCATCATAAGCAATACAGAATAAAACCAGTAGCAGCTGCTCACCATCACGCTCGTGCCACATGCAGTCACAGGGAACTGGTATATAGCAAAGGAAGGTGTGGACCCCACAGGAGCGCAAGGTTGGTCGTTTCCACCCAGTAGATGAACAGAATCCAGACTCAGTCGAGGCAGAGTAACATCTCTAGACACCACTACCACAAACTGACCATCTCTAATACACTGGACAGTCACTAGAACAAGGTACAAGAGCAGGTTAATGCAGAGAATCAGTTTAACACGAACAGAAGATTGAGAACGCTTACCCGCTCTCCCATAGAAACACTGCTGTGCTTTAAAGCAGGTAGACCACATTGGATCTGCTCGGAATCAGCTACAGCACATTTATCAAGGGGATCTGCCTGCACTACTGGCTTCTGATGCGGAAACTGTGGTTTAGGTTGCTGAACTGGCTTCTGAACCGGATACTGCGGTTTAGTCAGTTGTTGAACTGGCTTCGGAAGCATATTTTGTGGAGGAAGCCACTGGTTAGTTGGTTGTTGAACTGGCTTCTGAAGCTGAAACTGCTGGTCAGCTGGTTGCTGAACTGGCTTCCGAACCAGATACTGCGGTTTAGTCAGTTGTTGAACTGGCTTCGGAAGCATATTTTGTGGAGGAAGCCACTGGTTAGTTGGTTGTTGAACTGGCTTCTGAAGCTGAAACTGCTGGGTCATCAGAGACTGAACATCCTGAAGCGATTTACTCCATTGTGGAACAGCATGACAGAGAGCACAAACCACCAAAATCTGAACCAAACACCAACTTCCAGCCATTGTTCAACAGCTAAACACAAAGTGGAGATACTGCGCTTTGGTCTTTTTGTATTCTACAGATTTCAGCTAATTAACGATAGTCCCTCCCTCTTCATTAACACTCATGGTTCTCATGACTTGCAGAAATGGGAGATTATGCAGCTGGGTGATTCTCCTTGGATCTCAAGATATAATTCTTATTTTTCCTATTTTTAACAAATTTAATTAGAAAAATCTTACTATCTTATCCAATTGTAATTGGTTCTCAAATTCTGTTAACCTGGTGTTTCTTGAGTCCAATGTCATATTGACAACAAATAAGAATGGTTCAAGTCCAAGTTTACTGGAAATTGCCAAAAGTAGATGTTTTTCTTTGGTGCCGTTTTCCTTAACACTCCCCGAAGACAAGTGTGCTCTTACAAATATGAGGAAAATACTATAATAAGCAGTAAATGATTTTAAGTATATGGAAGCTTATTTCCACTACAGAATAAATAAATAATAAAAGAGAGAAGAAAAAAAGGTAATTTTGACTATTTATGTCATGACTGATCTATCTCACAGTTCACTAATTTCTCAACGTTGCTGACTTTTTTTCTCCAAATTTACCTTTTTGATTCTTTGGGGGAAATAATTCCATAGAATCCATATAAGTTTGTCAGCAAGTTTATTATAAACCACAAAAAACAAAAAAAACAAAAACATTGTAAAAGAGAAAAACTGACAACCTTTTACTCATTAGGATCAGACCTCAAAAAGACCTTTTTTTTAGTAAAACATGACTGCAAAAAGAAAGAAAAAGAAAATCTTCTCTCTTCTCCTCTGACCAGACGAAACCAGTAGTTCAATTCCAGACTGCAGCAAAGTCAGATTGTGCAGAAGAATCATCTGTTTCCTGTGGTCTTGTCCTGGTGCTCCTCTGAGACAAGGTCTTTACAGGGGATCTGTATCTGGGCTCTAGTTGTCCTGGTCTCCGCTGTCTTTCAGGGCAGTAGAGGTCCTTTCTAGGTGCTGATCCACCATCTGGTCTGGATACGTACTGGATCCGGGTGACTGCAGTGACCCTCTGATCTGGACACAGACTGGATCTGGTGGCTACAGTGACCTCGGAACAAGAGAGAAACAGACAAATATTAGCGTAGATGCCATTCTTCTAATGATGTAGGGCTTGCTTAGTTGGGTTCACTTCATCTACAGTGATATCATTGACTTGATTGCAAATAAATGCACAGACACTATTTAACTGAACAGAGATGACATCACTGAATTCACTGATGAACTGCCTTTAACTATCATTTTGCATTATTGACACACTGTTTTCCTAATGAATGTTGTTCAGTTGCTTTGATGAAATGTGTTTTGTTTAAAGCGCTATATAAATAAAGGTGACTTGACTTAATATAAAAGTACAGAACTGAAATTATATCATGTTTATCAGCAGCACAGCATATAATTGAGAATAACGCAATATTTGCCTTTGATTTCGCAGGTAAATGTATGGGATCAAAATCCCACCCAAATATAAGCATAACTCAAATATTTAAAAACACGTGTCAAATAATAACGCACAAAACCGAAAAACAAATGCAATGGCGTAGCCTATTTGTTAATTTGCATAGGTCAACGATCATGCGCAGATTGGAAGGGAAGCCATTCGCTAAAATTGCTTCAAATAGCGTTACTTCTCCGAAATCGTGGGTGTTTTTCATATTATATTCATACTGTTACAACTTAAGGTAACCTTTCCGCGATTGCGGGTGTTTCGTGTCAAATTACATTCATACAAGTTAAAATTAACACTGTTAACGTTATATCTTCAGATACCTGTCCAGATCTCAGGTGTTTCATGTCAAATTATATAAATACAGTTATAACTTCAGATCGCTGTCCTGACTGATTGTCAATTATGCAGAAGGATTCATCAGGTATGATTTTATATTTCCCTGGTGACCTTTTTTTTTTTTTTGAAAGAGGGCGTTTTATCAAGACCTTCAGAAACGCCCATTTTACGTCGTGGTAATGAAACCCCTGGAATTTAGTGAATGCCATGTGAAGATGGATAACCTTAAAGGGGGGGTGAAATGCTCGTTTTCACTCAATCTCCTGTTAATCTTGAGTACCTATAGAGTAGTACTGCATCCTTCATAACTCCACAAAGTATTTAGTTTTATTATATTCATAAGAGAAAGATAGTCTGTACCGATTTTCCCCGGAAAAACACGACCGGCTGGAGGCGTGACGTGTGGGCGGAGCTAAAGAATCACGAGCGCAAGTAGGCTTTTGCGTTGAGAGCGTTTGGAAGCTCAGTTAACAACACAGACAAGATACATGAAGCAGTTTTACTCACCGCCTGCTTTTTCGTTGGGACTTCATTATCCTAAAGAAATAAACGATGTGCAAATCCGTCGTCAAACTGGGCCTTGTTTGTAAAACAAGCATCTTCGAAATGCAGGGAACAAACACAAACACTTGCACAACTCCGTTGATGCTCTGTAAAAATAAACTCCATCCACTGGTCCCTTAATGCTGTTTCTCTTTTGGTAATCTGTGCAGGGTTGTCTTGCCCTGGCAACCAAAAACACACTCCTTTTGTGACATTTGTCGACGCTCTCGCTCTGATCAGTGAAGTCTGTTGTGCTCTCAGTGCTCTGCTATACGGGAGCGCGCTCTTCCGGCAGAAGTCCCTCAGGACACATATAAGGAAATTCCGCTCCATCTAACGTCACACAGAGCCATACTCGAAAAAAACTTTCCGAAACTTGTGACAAACAGAAGGAGTATTTTTGGAACAAAAATACTCCTTCAAACTTAATTTTTGAAACTTTGTCCATGTTTAGCATGGGAATCCAACTCTTTAACAGTGCAGCTTGCAATTCTGCAAGCTCTGTGTAGTCCAAGTAGGCCGACATCTAGCTAACACGTGTCTTGTTAGTTTGGTTTAGTGAGCAATACTTTATATTTTGGGCATTTGGGCTGCACGTTAATTCACACACGATATTTAATTTATCTTGTCAGTAAAGCCGGTTGTCTCCAAATCGAAATACCGCGCGAGCGATAAGAGATCACACAGATCCAATGCATTCGACTCGCTCGTGCAATGCTTTGATTTGGAGATTTACCGCTGATCACACAACCGGCTTTACTGACAAGATGCGCATTAAATATCACACAAATTTCAAACTATCAAATATCAAACTATTTAAGACTAATTACCTGAGATCGGCTGACATTGATTGGAGACAAAATCACTATTAATCACGGGATTGGGACGGGACAGGAAAAAATTTTGGCGGGACCTGGAATCGTAATAACACTTTGATCCCCAACTTTTTACATAAATATAGCCTACCGTTTAAATGAATAAAGTATAAACTGTAGGCTTATATTTTAATTGTGAACTCAATTGTACTCGCCCTGTGTCTTTATGCTGTCCTCCTGTTTGCTCTGGTGTGGCTGGTGAAGGACAGATCGTTACCGGATGGTCTGTGTGGTAATACAGTGCCCTACATCGGGCAGTACATCCAGAAGCCCACCATTCATAGAGCTCAAATATAGCTTTTCATCTAAATTTTTTAATAGTAATAACTTTACATGGCTGCTCAATCTGATGTTTACCTACAGAAATGTGCGGTATTGAAGTGTGTGTGGAAACTGAACAGCAGGACAGATGGAGGCACCAGTGCTCTCACTTGCTCTTAAAATATTCCCTCATTTTGGGCATACAGATAAAAGTAATAAATCTTTCGAATCCGCATACGTTTATTTGTGTGACTACATTCAAATGAAAAAAATAAAAATAAAATAGAAAACGTGTGTGTTAGCATGGATGCAGGGCCGACTTTGCCGACAGGCGACACAGGCGGACGCAGGGGCGCCATCTGCTGGACGGGGCGCAAAATTGCAGGATTATAAAAAAAAAGTTAATTAAATGTATGTGTATCGTATTATGAAAGCTGCTTCTCTATTGTTTTCTACTGTATCCTTCAGGTTGTTGCTTTTAAAGAGTTGTTGTGTGAACATTTAAAATAAAAAATGAATAACTATGGAATAACTGATGATGATTTACATAAAATTTAATGTGTGTGCAATTCACAATGTGAATTAAGATGTCTTTCAGTTCAATAAAATAACAAAAAGAACTGTAACTGACAGATCCCCGCCAAAAAATACAACATGGAAGTGGGAGTGAATGGGAGTCATTCATGGGATTGGGACTGGACGGGACTTATTTTTTTATTTCATTTTTTTGGCGGGAGTGGGACGGGAGAGATTTGAAAATTCACTCGCGTTTCACCTTCTACTTCACACACACCTGCCACAGCAGCCACGAGTGACGTCAACTCCCCCGTGGACTGATTGGCTAGAGGTGCAGCTGTCAATCTAGAACTTGTGGGCCAATGGTGACGCTGAAGCCTGCCCTGCTTTACATGGAACTCTGAAACGCAAGCGCAGAACGTGGAAACAAGAGCAAATGGGAAGACCACAAGCACACAAAAAAATAACATATGAGCAGGAAACCCGATTTTGTTTGCGATTTTGGAAAAATTTGAATTCATGTTTGAGTTTTGTGCAATATAATTTTAAATGTTTACATTTTTGATTCACTCTTACTATTTTACGATCCATGACTGCGCTGTTTTTTTATTATTTTTTTTTAAAGCATTTGTTTTTCGGTTTTGTGCTTTATTATTTTACACGTGTTTTTAAATATTTTATTTATGCTTATTATTTTTCGATCTCTGCAATACATTTAGCGGGATTTTGATCCCATATTAATGCTCCACTTGTTACACTTCGAGAGGTCAGAACTGTCCGTCTTGCCCCCCCCCCCCCACTCTCACATCTCAAACAAGACTGTTTACATACTGCAAAGTTGCCTTGTTACCGTCTAATGGCGAAGGCTTATTTTTCTGAATATTAATTATGCTAACCGGACGCAGTTTAGTGACCCCTTCAGTAGGTCAATAATCTCAAAATATTTCTGTTAGTGTTTTGCAGATGTATTGAAGACTTATTTGGATTTTCTCTCAGAATGAAACGCTTTTAATATGTTTCTAAAAATTACCTTTAGTTTTGCAGTTTAAAAAATATAATACAGACGTTCCATTATTCTAAATAGTTATAGAATGTTTATTTATTTTATTTTATTTTTTTATTTTCTTAAGTTCTTTAGTTCTTCGGTTGTCTAACTATAGTATTTTGTCGAAATTAGAATGATATAAAGATGTTGACAGATAAAAATACAGAATTAATTTTTTTTTTTTTTTATAATCATAGGTTCAATTTAAATCAATATAAGTGAATGCTTCGTTTGTGATTATTAATTCCTAAGACAATGTTGACCGTTACGTAATAACCCTCCAATTGTAAGTCCTACGTATTAAATATTGTAATCGATCGGTAGTGACGTAGCGCTGCTCTCGTCCAATAGCGAACGCCTGGCTCATGAATATTTCAGTTGACGCCTTCGCCATAGTAGCGCGAGCCGCTCGGTTGTCAGGTGCCGTGATTCCCAGCAGCCCGGATGTAGCGCACAGTCTCCAGCATCAATTCCGGAGAATAACATGGCACTGACAACCACATAACACCGTTTTTCCCTCCGCAACGTTCCCGCAGGAGCGGAGCGCATCGCTGATAGGAATGTGACGCGCGTCCCTCCGCAGCAGGTGAGCGATCTTCATCCCTGTCCTTCCTAGCAACAAGCAGCGGCGCGATTGGACGCGAATCGGCGCTTATAACGCGGCGTAACGCTTCAGAACAGGGCTGCAACTTCACCGCTCCTGCGGATCCCGACGCGACGCGACGCGTCCTGTCGCGGCCTGAAATGCGTCGAGCTCGTCGCTGTCCTCGGTGCTGAACGCGGCTCGGGTGCGCGCTTGATGAATTTATGATAGTAGAAATTATGTGTGTGTGTGTGTGTGTGTGTGAGTGTCAAGCCAAGTCAAGTCACCTTTATCTAGCGCTTTTAACAATACTGATCGTGTTAAAGCAAATGTACAGCATTTATTAGGACAATTGTGTGTCAATAATGCAGAAGGACAATAGTAAACACTACATTTTCAGTTAAAGGCAGTTCATCATTGAATTCAGTGATGTCATCATCCAGCTCAGTTCAGTTTTAAATAGTGTCTGTGCAATCAAGTCAATGATATCTCTGGATATGAAGTGACCCTACCTGAGCAAGCCAGAGGAACCGAAACTCCATCGGTGACAGAATGGAGAAAAAAACCTTGGGAGAAACCAGGCTCAGTTGGGGTCAGTTCTCCTCTGACCAGACGAAACCAGTAGTTCAATTCCAGACTGCAGCAAAGTCAGATTGTGCAGAGGACTCGTCTGCTTCTTCTAATGATGTAGCAAGGACATTATGGGAAGTGTTCCTGGTTCCGGTTGTCCTAATTAATGCATCCTAATTGACTTGAATAATAGAAGTGTGTACGTGTGTAAGTTATTTGTGTGTGTGAGTATGGTGTGTGTGTGTGTGTGTGTGTGTGTGTTACTGCAGATGTTGGTCATATAGCCGCTGCTGCAGATGTCAGATTCTTCGCTGTCATTAATAATGTCCTGATTCTGGTGATTAATCACAGCAGCAACGGTCTGAGATGTGCAGATCCCCTCAGTGTTATGATTCTGATCATGTTTGGGCGGCTGTAGTGTGTGTGATGTGTCATGACATCAGTAAGGAGCTGTACCTGGTCTGACCCTACAGTGACCCGATGAGCTCAGCTTAGATTATGGCAGAAGTCAGAAACACAGTTATTTTGGTCAGTATTGAGAGCATGATTATTTATCACCATTCACTGACTTGCATTTATTGAACTTTCCTTGAATTTTCAATGCAATCAAACAGAAAATAAAATACAAAATTATATATGACACACATCCACACACAAAAAATTAATAAAATTTTAATCTCAGTTATCCTGTTTTCATAAGCCAAAATCATAATGTAAAATAAAGTAAATTTAATCGCCGTTTAGATGCTACTACATGCACACTTCAGTTGGAATAACATGTTGTGGATTGGTTGATGTTCCTGATCGTGTCAGCGCTGAACGTTCAGAGCCTGCACTCCTGTCTGACTTTAGGAGCAAGTGTTTTCCACTTAGATGGTGAAACTAGTCACTCATTCACTTTATCTGCTTCTGTGCAAGCTATATTAACCCTTGTGCTGCTGAAATCCTTTAACAAAGTGGTGTTCTCAGTCAAAAATGAGCAGCGTTCTGAAAATTGCTTGTAAATCTCTTTTTTTCTCCATATAACCACCAAATCTTGAATTAAATGTTTTTTTCAATTTGATTTCTTTCAGTTAGCACAGGTTTTGTTTCTTTGCTGAACAATAGTTTAATATTGAAATGACTGTTTTTAATTTTACTCACTCAGCTCAAAGCAAGTAGTGTAATGTTCTGCACAGTGTTTGTCGGTTTATGGAGTAACGGCTGATATCGTGATGTCTGATGTGAATCAGAGCAGGAGTAAAGAGCTCTGTGTCATTAGTTTAGAGACAATTAAAGAATCGTTAGAGTTCAGTGCTGCTCAATGAGCACAGCAGGTCACAATCGTTCCAGACGGTTTTGTGCTGGAAATAGCAGTCGTTCCCGCTGTGATGTGCTTTAGCAAACCTCGATGTCTAACATGAGTCTGACTGTCAGAAGATGTGAGGATCACGTCCATCTACAGATGTGCATCTCACAACAGTTTACTATTATTAAACAGTGATCTGTATTCTGTGTGAAATAGAAAATTGAGAAAGTTTTTTTAAGACTTTTTTTACTGAAATACGAGTTCATAATAACACTTCCTCCAGTGAAGAAGTGTTCTGGTCTGAATCAGGAGAGAGATCTGCACAGATCAAGCAGCGTTTAAACAGATCTGTGTCTGGATTCTGATGTGAGAGACGACAGCAGAACACTGTTTCACTGGAGGAAGTGTTATTCTGGATTATAGACTCTATGTGTTTGAGTTAAAATCATCTTAATGCTGGATGTGTTTCAGGTTTTGTCTTCTCCAGATGTTCACTGATGGACTGGAGTGCTGTGGATTATTGGGATGTTTTATCAGACTCTCATTCTGACGGCACCCATTCACTGCAGTGAGACAGTGAATCTGATCAAGAAACAAACTCATCTAAATCTTAGATGACCTGGGGATGAACACATTCTCATCCAGTTCTTACGTTTTAGTGAACGAATCATTTAAAGATGATTATTGATCTGAATGTATTTTGGAGGAGTCTAAGTTTAAAGTTATATCTTGACTGGATTGGATTCGACTGTGATTCTCCAGTGTGTGTGTGAGCTGATCATCATGCTTCAGTACAACAGTCTGTATCGAGGTCAGTGTCTTGATGCGTGTTTATATGGTCTCAGTAGCATCAGCCGATCTGATTGGTCACTCCTTCATCCAATCAGGAGGCAGCAGGATGCTCTCCATCACTTCCTCTGGACTTCAGGAAGTTCCTCTCATCATGACACATCCAGTCTGTGGAGCATTTGCTTCTTCTGGAGGCTCTGATCAGAATTAGTTGTGTTTGATTCACAGATCAGGATTGTGATTTAGATTTTATTAGCTTTTTTATTATTTGATTTAATTTGTATGTTTCATCTTGGCTTTAATCTGTATCTAGTAACCACTAATTTGAGAAACCTTCTCTCAAACACTCTTGAGATGCTCTTGAGATGTTTTACAGCGTTTGGACGCTCACTGGTGTTTCCGGCTCAGAAAAAACATCATTTATACAGTATGTCTGCTGCTAATATAAATTATTAATCACATCTGATGTGATCCACCTTCCTGTTTTGTCTTCACATGTGATATTAATGTAAGAACATCACGAGAGTTTCTGAAGAGAAATGTCTCTGATCTTCAGTGTGTCTCTGCGTCTCCTTTTGAGATGTTCTGTTGTGTTTCATGGTGAGGAACTCAAGAAAAGCTGCAAGGGATTGAACAGCAATGTTTTTATTAATTAACATTAACAAAGATGAATTCATAATGTAACAAATGCATTGCTCAATGGTTGGTTGATGCATTAACTGCTGTTAATGTGAAGTATCCTGTGTGTGATGTAAGTAACGCTCCAGTGAGTGTGAGCGAATGAATCCGTTCCCAGAGTCTGTTCATAGAAGCGCAGCTGACAGGAAGCAGTTTGAGTCCAGTGCTCGAGATATAAAGCGAGCAGCTCAGTAATCACGCTTTAATGCTGCTGCTTCTGTCTGTAATTAAAGACTGATTTATGATCAGCTGCTAGAGATGATGTAATCAACTGCACAAATATTACCCAGAATCCTAAACACACACGCAACATGATAACGCATGAAGAGAAGAGCAGACGCAGATGTGTGCGCCGCGGGCTTCACGAGTCGTTGTGAATGATGTCAGACACACACACAATGATTTATGAGTGTTTGAACATCTGCAGGAGTTTATCTGCCGTTAGGATGCTCTTGAACTAACATCAGGACAGCAGATCGACGCTCGTCGTTGTCTTGAACCGTACGGATGTTGTGTTTAAGGCTGCTGTACGTATATTTCTTGATTGCTAGAGCATTGAATGCTGTAATATGTTTGCAGATAGGACAAGTAGGAAAGTTTACACACTTCTTTCTATTAGAAACAATTCTAAAGCTAGTTATTCTGCTTTAAAGGGGAAGTCGTGGCCTAATGGTTAGAGGGTTGGACTCCCAATCGAAGGGTTGTGGGTTCTAGTCTCGGGCCGGACGGAATTGTGGGTGGGGGGAGTGCATGTACAGTTCTCTCTCCACCTTCAATACCACAACTTAGGTGCCCTTGAGCAAGGCATCGAACCCCCAACTGCTCCCCGGGCGCCGCAGCATAAATGATGAACACTGCTCCGGGTGTGTGCTCA
This sequence comes from allo-octoploid hybrid of Carassius auratus x Cyprinus carpio, assembly GCA_024542945.1. NCBI lineage: Eukaryota > Metazoa > Chordata > Actinopteri > Cypriniformes > allo-octoploid hybrid of Carassius auratus x Cyprinus carpio. The sequence goes on from JANHFF010001719.1 coordinate 57,761, forward strand.
CAGTGTGTGTGGTGTGTGTGTTCTCTGCTCTGTGTGTGTGCATTTCGGATGGGTTAAATGCAGAGCACAAATTCTGAGTATGGGTCACCATACTTGGCTGAATGTCACTTCACTTAAAATGTGTGTTCAGTGTCAGAGTGTCTGCATGTTTTGGTCTCTCTCGTGAAACCAATTGTTTACGGCCTGGTACAAAAAGTTGTTTTGGTCTATATAGCTAATTTTGCCCTTCATGACATGCCTTCATTTAAAATATATTAAGCCTTAAGGTTCTGCATAATTAAGGGCGTGGCCTCTTGAGTGACAGGTGGATTGCCGCAGAGGTCAGAGGTCAGAGGTTACCAGTTGCAGAAGAAGCTGCAGTGAATTGCATCTGTGGAAGCCAGTGAAGGTACCGGTCAGAGATCTACTTGACCGAAGCCTAGCCATCCGTTTAAAAGCTGGATAAATCAACTCAGTGTCTTCTAGTGTAAGACTGTCTTTTAATGTGAGTTGTGCAGATTCCTGTTGAGAGTGATTCTGAGGAGCAGGAGAAAGGATTCTCTTCAGCGTTACACATATCAACCACGAGCCGTCATCATTACATTCTGCATCAGTCACGGTTTAGAGGGGTTGCACTTTTTTAACTTTAGGAAGTGGGTTATTTTGCAGCGCTGAAAGTTCAATGCATGGAGTCTTTTAAGATTCTCACAGTTTAATGCCTTCAACGAGCTTCTTTCCTGGTCTGTTACGTGACAACCCCAGATTAAATAATGTAAACAAAGCTTTTTTTTATTTATTGTTAAAATGCAGAAAGTTTCCTGTGAGGGGAAGGTTTAGGTGTAGGGTGATAGAAAATACAGTTTTACAGTGTAGAAATCACTACGCATATGGAGAGTCCCCGTAAACCATAAGTATATGTGTGTGTGTCTGTGTGTGTGTGTGTGTGTGTGCGTGCGTGTGTGCGTTTGTGTGTGTGAGTGTGTGTCTGTGTCTGTCTCTGTGTGTGTGTGTGAGTGTGTGGGTGTGTGTGTGTGAGTGTGTGTATGTGTCTGTGTGAGTGTGTGTGTGTGCCCAGTATAGTATATACAGTTTTTAGACTAAAACAGTTTCAGTATGAGGCCCTGGAGATTTGGTGTGGTCCTCACACGACATGTGTGACTCATCAAATATAACTTAAAATGATATGATATTAAAGTGAATACCAGTATGATGTTGTTCCATGATATGGATTTTGCTATACCATGGACACTGTTATATATTGATGTATTCAAATTGTATATTCATATAGTTGCAAATTTGAACACAAATGATGATAAAGACCAAACTAATAGAGCACAAATCCCCTGCTCCAGTAACTGAGGGGTAGTGAACAGATTATTCAGCAAAATAAACCTCTGCAGGGTGATAAAGACTACACTGTGTAATGTTCCATTGACTGATAGGTAATAATTGAGTGCAAAATATTGATTTGACATATCTGAGTGACCTCAGCATGACTCGCAGTACCTGAGCGCTCTGTTATCAGTCGTAGCTGACCACTAGATCTGCCATCGATGAATCAGAGATGTATTTCAGGGAGTCTCTGCATCTACACCAGACGTGACACAAGCAAACAGAAGCCGGTGATGTTGTCTGCTGTGACAGTGAACTGATGACGTTCTGTTTCTGTATTAATCAGCACTGATGTTTACAACATTGATGATTTCAGGTCTATGTCCAATCACTCACCAATCCCTAAATACTTCGCCTGTAGTTTTTTCACATATCACAATATAATATCAATATCATCTGGTCAGTGTAAAATATTGTGATATGAATTTGATCTTATATCACCCCCCTCATGATGTGCACTTCTGGGTTTAGCGCTGAGCGTCAGGGAATTAAACGTCACAGTTTTGCATTGTGCTTAGAAAATTATTATAGATTTATGCTTTCAGTTTGAATAGAAATCTTACTCTGTAGAGTATGTCGATCTAAAATGGTAATTGTGCATCAACAGCTGTCAACCATGTTGGTTTGCAGACGCACGCTCATAACTAATTTAGGTAACACTTTAGAATAAGGTTCCATTAGTTAATGTTAGTTAACTACTTTCGTTAACATGAACTAAGCAAGAACAATCCTTCTACAGCATTTATAAGTCTTAGTTCACTCGTCACTCGTCACTCATCATCACTCGTCATCACTCGTCACGAGTGATGACGAGTGACGAGTGACGAGTGATGACGAGTGATGACGAGTGACGAGTGACGAGTGATGACGAGTGACGAGTGACGAGTGACGAGTGATGACGAGTGACGAGTGACGAGTGATGACGAGTGATGACGAGTGACGAGTGACGAGTGATGACGAGTGACGAGTGACGAGTGATGACGAGTGATGACGAGTGACGAGTGACGAGTGATGACGAGTGACGAGTGATGACGAGTGACGAGTGACGAGTGATGACGAGTGACGAGTGATGCATTGACGAGTGACGAGTGATGACGAGTGACGAGTGACGAGTGACGAGTGATGACGAGTGACGAGTGACGAGTGACGAGTGACGAGTGATGACGAGTGATGACGAGTGACGAGTGACGAGTGATGACGAGTGATGACGAGTGATGACGAGTGACGAGTGATGACGAGTGACGACGAGTGACGAGTGACGAGTGACGAGTGACGAGTGATGACGAGTGACGAGTGATGACGAGTGACGACGAGTGACGAGTGATGACGAGTGACGAGTGACGAGTGACGAGTGATGACGAGTGACGAGTGATGACGAGTGACGAGTGACGAGTGACGAGTGATGACGAGTGACGAGTGACGAGTGATGACGAGTGATGACGAGTGACGAGTGACGAGTGACGAGTGACGAGTGATGACGAGTGACGAGTGATGACGAGTGACGACGAGTGATGACGAGTGACGATGACGAGTGACGAGTGATGACGAGTGACGAGTGACGAGTGACGAGTGACGAGTGATGACGAGTGATGACGAGTGACGAGTGACGAGTGATGACGAGTGATGACGAGTGACGAGTGATGACGAGTGACGAGTGACGAGTGATGACGAGTGACGAGTGACGAGTGACGAGTGATGACGAGTGACGAGTGACGAGTGACGAGTGATGACGAGTGATGACGAGTGACGAGTGACGAGTGACGAGTGATGACGAGTGACGAGTGATGACGAGTGACGAGTGACGAGTGATGAGGAGTGACGAGTGATGACGAGTGACGAGTGACGAGTGATGACGAGTGACGAGTGATGAGTGACGAGTGACGAGTGATGACGAGTGACGAGTGACGAGTGACGAGTGACGAGTGATGACGAGTGATGACGAGTGAGTGACGAGTGACGAGTGACGAGTGATGAGTGACGAGTGATGACGAGTGACGAGTGATGACGAGTGACGAGTGATGACGAGTGACGAGTGACGAGTGATGACGAGTGACGAGTGACGAGTGATGACGAGTGATGACGAGTGACGAGTGATGACGAGTGACGAGTGATGACGAGTGACGAGTGACGAGTGATGAGGAGTGACGAGTGATGACGAGTGATGACGAGTGACGAGTGATGACGAGTGACGAGTGACGAGTGACGACGAGTGACGAGTGACGAGTGACGACGAGTGACGAGTGATGACGAGTGACGAGTGATGACGAGTGACGAGTGACGAGTGATGAGGAGTGACGAGTGATGACGAGTGACGAGTGACGAGTGATGACGAGTGACGAGTGACGAGTGACGAGTGACGAGTGACGACGAGTGACGAGTGACGAGTGATGACGAGTGATGACGAGTGACGAGTGATGACGAGTGACGAGTGACGAGTGATGACGAGTGACGATGAGTGACGAGTGACGAGTGACGAGTGACGAGTGATGACGAGTGACGAGTGACGACGAGTGACGAGTGACGAGTGACGAGTGGTGACGAGTGATGACGAGTGACGAGTGACGAGTGACGAGTGATGACGAGTGACGAGTGACGAGTGATGACGAGTGACGAGTGATGACGAGTGATGACGAGTGACGAGTGATGACGAGTGACGAGTGATGACGAGTGACGAGTGACGAGTGATGACGAGTGACGAGTGATGACGAGTGACGACGAGTGACGAGTGACGAGTGATACGAGTGACGAGTGACGAGTGATGACGAGTGACGAGTGACGAGTGACGAGTGATGACGAGTGACGAGTTATGACGAGTGACGAGTGCTAGTGACGAGTGATGACGAGTGATGACGAGTGACGAGTGACGAGTGATGACGAGTGACGAGTGACGAGTGATGACGAGTGACGAGTGATGACGAGTGACGAGTGATGAGTGACGAGTGACGAGTGACGAGTGATGACAAGTGACGAGTGACGAGTGACGAGTGATGACGAGTGATGACGAGTGACGAGTGACGAGTGACGAGTGATTGACGAGTGACGAGTGATGACGAGTGACGAGTGACGAGTGACGAGTGATGACGAGTGACGAGTGACGAGTGATGCCTAGTGACGAGTGTGCATCGAGTGACGTGAGAGTGACGAGTGATGACCGAGTGACGAGTGATGACGATGTGACCGAGTGACGAGTGACGAGTGACGACGAGTGACGAGTGACGAGTGATGACGAGTGCCGACGAGTGACGAGTGACGAGTGATGACGAGTATGACGAGTGACGAGTGACGAGTGATGACGAGTGACGACGATGACGAGTGACGAGTGATGACGAGTGACGAGTGACGAGTGATGACGAGTGATGACGAGTGACGAGTGATGACGAGTTGACTAGTGACGAGTGATGACGAGTGACGAGTGAGGACGAGTGACGAGTGACGAGTGACGAGGATGAGTGACGAGTGACAGTGACGAGTGATGACGAGTGACGAGTGATGACGAGTGACGAGTGATGACGAGTGACGAGTGATGACGAGTGACGAGTGATGACGAGTGACGAGTGAGTGACGAGTGATGACGAGTGACGAGGATGACGAGTGATGACGAGTGACGATTGATGACGAGTGAGACGAGTGATGACGAGTGAAGTGACGAGTGATGACGAGTGACGAGTGACGAGTGATGACGAGTGACGAGTGACGAGTGATGACGAGTGACGAGTGACGAGTGACGAGTGATGAGTGATTGACGAGTGACGAGTGATGACGAGTGACGAGTATGACGAGTGACGAGTGACGAGTGACGAGTGACGAGTGACGAGTGATGACGAGTGACGAGTGACGAGTGATGACGAGTGACGAGTGACGAGTGACGAGTGATGAGTGACGAGTGATGACGAGTGACAGTGACGAGTGATGAGGAGTGACGAGTGATGACGAGTGATGACGAGTGACGAGTGATGACGAGTGACGAGTGACGAGTGACGACGAGTGACGAGTGACGAGTGACGACGAGTGACGAGTGATGACGAGTGACGAGTGATGACGAGTGACGAGTGACGAGTGATGAGGAGTGACGAGTGATGACGAGTGACGAGTGACGAGTGATGACGAGTGACGAGTGACGAGTGACGAGTGACGAGTGACGACGAGTGACGAGTGACGAGTGACGAGTGACGAGTGATGACGAGTGACGAGTGATGACGAGTGACGAGTGATGACGAGTGACGATGAGTGACGAGTGACGAGTGACGAGTGATGACGAGTGACGAGTGACGACGAGTGACGAGTGACGAGTGACGAGTGGTGACGAGTGATGACGAGTGACGAGTGACGAGTGACGAGTGATGACGAGTGACGAGTGACGAGTGATGACGAGTGACGAGTGATGACGAGTGATGACGAGTGACGAGTGACGAGTGATGACGAGTGACGAGTGATGACGAGTGACGAGTGACGAGTGATGACGAGTGACGAGTGATGACGAGTGACGACGAGTGACGAGTGACGAGTGATGACGAGTGACGAGTGACGAGTGATGACGAGTGACGAGTGACGAGTGACGAGTGATGACGAGTGACGAGTGATGACGAGTGACGAGTGACGAGTGACGAGTGATGACGAGTGATGACGAGTGACGAGTGATGACGAGTGACGAGTGACGAGTGATGACGAGTGACGAGTGATGACGAGTGACGAGTGATGAGTGACGAGTGACGAGTGACGAGTGACGAGTGATGACAAGTGACGAGTGACGAGTGACGAGTGATGACGAGTGATGACGATGACGAGTGACGAGTGACGTGACGAGTGACGAGTGATGACGAGTGACGAGTGATGACGAGTGACGAGTGACGAGTGACGAGTGATGACGAGTGACGAGTGACGAGTGATGACGAGTGACGAGTGACGAGTGATGACGAGTGACGAGTGATGACGAGTGACGAGTGACGAGTGATGACGAGTGACGACGAGTGACGAGTGACGAGTGATGACGAGTGACGAGTGACGAGTGATGACGAGTGACGACGAGTGACGAGTGATGACGAGTGACGAGTGATGACGAGTGATGACGAGTGATGACGAGTGACGAGTGATGACGAGTGACGAGTGACGAGTGATGACGAGTGACGAGTGATGACGAGTGACGAGTGACGAGTGACGAGTGATGAGTGACGAGTGACGAGTGACGAGTGATGACAAGTGACGAGTGATGACGAGTGACGAGTGACGAGTGACGAGTGATGACGAGTGACGAGTGATGACGAGTGACGAGTGATGACGAGTGATGAGGAGTGACGAGTGATGACGAGTGACGAGTGACGAGTGATGACGAGTGACGAGTGACGAGTGATGACGAGTGATGACGAGTGACGAGTGACGAGTGATGACGAGTGACGAGTGACGAGTGATGACGAGTGACGAGTGACGAGTGACGAGTGATGACGAGTGACGAGTGACGAGTGATGACGAGTGACGAGTGATGACGAGTGACGAGTGACGAGTGACGAGTGACGAGTGACGAGTGATGACGAGTGACGAGTGACGAGTGATGACGAGTGACGAGTGACGAGTGACGAGTGATGAGTGACGAGTGATGACGAGTGACGAGTGATGACGAGTGACGAGTGACGAGTGACGAGTGATGACGAGTGACGAGTGATGACGAGTGATGACGAGTGATGACGAGTGACGAGTGACGAGTGACGAGTGATGACGAGTGACGACGAGTGACGAGTGACGAGTGATGAGGAGTGACGAGTGATGACGAGTGACGAGTGACGAGTGATGACGAGTGATGACGAGTGACGAGTGATGACGAGTGACGAGTGACGAGTGATGACGAGTGACGAGTGATGACGAGTGACGAGTGACGAGTGATGACGAGTGACGAGTGATGACGAGTGACGATGAGTGACGAGTGACGAGTGATGACGAGTGACGAGTGATGACGAGTGACGAGTGACGAGTGATGACGAGTGACGATGAGTGACGAGTGACGAGTGACGAGTGATGACGAGTGACGAGTGATGACGAGTGACGAGTGATGACGAGTGACGAGTGACGAGTGATGACGAGTGACGATGAGTGACGAGTGACGAGTGACGAGTGATGACGAGTGACGACGATGGAGTGACGAGTGACGAGTGATGACGAGTGACGAGTGACGAGTGATGACGAGTGACGAGTGACGAGTGATGACGAGTGACGATGAGTGACGAGTGACGAGTGACGAGTGATGACGAGTGACGAGTGATGACGAGTGACGAGTGACGAGTGACGAGTGATGACGAGTGACGAGTGCGAGTGATGACGAGTGACGAGTGACGAGTGACGAGTGATGACGAGTGACGAGTGACGAGTGATGACGAGTGATGACGAGTGACGAGTGACGAGTGACGAGTGATGACGAGTGATGACGAGTGACGAGTGACGAGTGACGAGTGACGAGTGATGAAGAGTGATGACGAGTGACGAGTGACGAGTGATGACGAGTGACGAGTGACGAGTGATGACGAGTGACGAGTGATGACGAGTGATGACGAGTGACGAGTGACGAGTGATGACGAGTGATGACGAGTGACGAGTGACGAGTGATGACGAGTGATGACGAGTGATGAGTGACGAGTGACGAGTGATGACGAGTGACGAGTGACGAGTGATGACGAGTGACGAGTGACGAGTGATGAGTGACGAGTGATGACGAGTGATGATGAGTGACGAGTGATGACGAGTGACGAGTGATGAAGAGTGATGACGAGTGACGAGTGACGAGTGATGAGTGACGAGTGACGAGTGATGACGAGTGACGAGTGATGACGAGTGACGAGTGACGAGTGATGACGAGTGATGAGTGACGAGTGACGAGTGACGAGGGATGACGAGTGACGAGTGATGTGCAGTTAAACTGTGCTAGAAATAACTGACTGCTGTGAGAAGAGCAGAGTGATTACAGCACTGATGATGATGATGATGATGGTGATGATGATGATGTGATGATGATGATGGTGATGATGATGGTGAAAGAGACAGGAAATGATCTTCAGTAAACCACACATGTCCTGATCATGTGATGTCACTGATAGGAGCTGCTGCAGGGGCTGATGGGATTATTTACCCATAAACCCCCACCACATGTTTAACTGAAGTCCTGATCTTCTGCTGTAACAGACTTCAGCTTGAGGTTCGTCAGCTCTTCTATCAAATATCATAAATTTTTATAGCATTTCCCCTTCAACTCTATTAGTAATTTTCATCAGTTTAATGTGTTTTTTTTTACCAACCTTTTTGTTTTTTCAGTTTTAGTCGGTAAGTCAAAAGTAAGTCTGTACAGTTAAATCCAAACATGATATGGACTAGTTTCTGTGAATTAATCTGCAAAAATACAATTTAAATATGAATGAATGGCACAAACGTGAGGATTCGATGCACACCTGATGCTTTTCAGCGTCTGAGAACATGAACACATAAACATAATGCTCTGAGCGTCACTTCAGGAGCATTTTACCGTTTATTTACCGTACAACTATCATATATAATATATCATAATATATGTATAATATATGTATATAATATATACATCATATATCCCATCATCAGCAGAAACCTAAAGGTCTTCACAACAACCTGGGAATAACATTTGGTTTAACTTGAAGAAATTGTGACAGAAATATATTAGCTAATGTAATGATGGTATTACTACTAATGACAGTTATTATTAAAACAGTATTCTATAAGGAAAATTGTCCAGAAAAATCTTTTGCAATGTAATACACCAGTGTGTCACATGGATGTGTGTAAAGATTATTTCTGCTTCGTTCATCCAGAAATCATCAAATCTCTGTGAGTTTCTTCTTCTCTGAACATTTCTCAAAACATCTTCTTTGTGTTTCACTGAAGAAAGCCTTACAGGTCTGAACGACTTTATTCTATTGTATTTAATTGTTCTACTGGTTGTAATTGGTACAGTTTAATTGT
>JANHFF010000430.1:0-62500 GCA_024542945.1 allo-octoploid hybrid of Carassius auratus x Cyprinus carpio
TTTTTTTCTGTCTCTGTGTGATTTCATGTAATTCTTAGTCACTGTGTAATACTGCTACTTTGGTGGTCATTCTCTTAGTTGCTTATTGTTTTGTTAATGTTTGGTAATTAATTACAGTAAAAGAGTCATTAGTAACTAATGAAGTGTTGTGTGTGCAGGTTCACCTGCGTCTCCGGGTCGTTGATGGGGATGACGGTGTCTGCGGGGGCTGATGGGACTTTAGCTCTGCAGAGGAAAGCTCGGTCAGTGTGAAGCTTGATGATGAATAAGACTCTCTTGATGATGTGTTTGTGGTCACCTGTGGTTGATGAAGCTGTACGGGCCGCCCTGAGCTCCCAGACTCACTCGGTTCATCTGTCGCTCGCGCCGTCTCTCTCGCGCGCCGGACTCGCATGTCTCCGTCAGGTCCTGTACAGAGCAGGTGTGCACTGCTGAGTATTCTGTGTAAAGTGCTGTTAGTCGTCGCGGCGTGTGTGTTTTGTCGGTGTTTACCAGGTAGTTGTTGTTGAGGAAACTTGCGGCACGTCCCATCGCCTCATAACACAGCGAGGAAGAGGAGGGTGAAGAGGCTGCGGATGAAGGAACGGGTTCAACAGAGCTGTCCGACACGATACTGCTGGGCCGCTACACACACACACACACACACACACACACACACGTCAAGTCACATTATTCATGGAGTGTTTTTTCGTTGAACTCCTTGTTTTTAAATGTTACTTGTTTCAGAGAACATTCAAAAGTAACACTGGCTTGATGATAAAATGGAATGTTCCCTTAACGAAAGTTTCAAAAGTGTCGTTTTTAAAACTGGAAAAACATTCCGTTTTCGTAACTTATTGGGAACATTATCAAAACGTTCTTAGAACATATTTTTGTTAGCTGGGTCTCTTCAAAACAGCCTCAAAGCAACAAACAAAAAATAACAGTTTCGCAAAATTTATCAATTATGAAAATTATTCAGATCAATTCAGTTCAATGTTGATTCAGTTGAGTTCAATAACTGTATAATATAATTTATTTTCATTCTTTTTTTCTTCTATTATTTTAAGTAACTTAACTAAATTTTCATTTTAATTCAGCTCAGTTCAGGTTTTGCTCTCCTCCAATCAGTGTCGGACAAATCAATAATATCACTGTACGTTCATTTAAACGTGTGTCTGACTAACAACGAAAAAACCAAAGGATTTTTCCATCAGCTTTTGGATTATTAACAATAGTTTATGATCATGACACTGGGGCTGACCAATTCTGACATAATATTAAAACTATAAAACCACTTCAAACATGACAACTGCACTGAAATAAAACCACTGAACATAAACACACTGCGGGTTGTTGACAAATATACAGCCCATGAACATTTTTCTCAACATTAAGTACACGACGAGGTTCACACGCATCTGTTTGATACTGTGTTGCAGATGTTACTGAAGAACAAAGAGTGTTTATTCATCACTGAACGCCAGACGACTCTTTCAGTCTCTTTCAGTCTAGCAGCTGGAAAGGTTAAATGATACCAGTATAAACACCGCTAACCTCTGCAGTCCCACGAAGACACCGGTTAGCTTTTACAAGACAAGTAAGAGCTTTCAAAATTACTGATTTACTGTATTTTATGTTGTAGAATAAAAATAAAACATGAAAATATCTTGGGCTTGAGACAAACATTCCTTATTTCATGCATTTAACCAAAAACACACTGAAAGAAAACAAACAAAAAACATGTTTAATATATTTTTATTAATATTTCAAATATTACACATTTTATTTTAATTTGTTTTTTTATGTCTATAATTTATTTTTTTTATATATATTTTATGTTGTAGAATAAAACATGAAAATATATTATGCTTGTGTTAAACCTTATTTTAGGCATTTAGTAAAAAAAAATTATTATTATTATTATTATTAATTTTATTAATATTTTGAATTAGTTGTCATGTTTTAATTTTAATTTTAGCTCAAGTTTTAGTAATTTTGTTTATCTTTTTTTTTTCTTATTTTAGTTTATATATAATATAGTTATTTTGGTATACATAAAATGGTATTGTAAATTGTATTGTAAACTTAAACTGAAAAATATTTAAATAAGTTCAGGGTTTTTATATACATTTTTATTTAAGCTAAGGTTTATTTTATTCCGAATAATTAATTTTTTTTTATATAGATTAAATTTTTTAAGTTTAAGTTTTTCATTTTAGTTCATTTTTATTTTATTTCAAGTAATGAAAATTATTTTTTAATGATTTTTGTTTTAGCAAACAACAACGATTCAATCTGTCCTCACAAAAAAAAAAAAAAAAAAAAAAAAAAAAAAAAAAAAAAAATTTCCCGTTTGAGAAGCTGTTTCACTCATACATCATGATCGGGAAGAAAAGATGATTGCAAATTCTGTTTCGTGCCAAAAAAAAAATCAATATTTGTTAATTCAATATTTCCCGCCCTAAGTTCCTGTTTCAGCAGGAAATACATTATGATTATGTGGTTTGAGATGAAGCTCTGCGTCTACCTCACTCTGTGCTTTAGTGCAGGGCACAGGAAGACACGCCCCCTTCACCCTAAGCTCCACCTCCTGGGCACAGTGGGCGTCGCCGGCCACAGGCTGATCTCGTGGAGTGGAATCAGCTGAAACACGCCAAAAATACTCCTGAGACACGTCCTGCGCCAGAGGAGGCTCTTCCCAAACAACTACAACACACACACACACACTTCAGAAACTGTCTGTCGTCATAGCAACTGCTGCTTCCTGCTACACAGGAGATAAATATAAAGATGTGCATGACTTCAGATAGAGACACTACTGCTCAAAAGTTTATTATTTTTGAGATTATTTATTTATTTTTGAAAGAAATTGTTGATTTAATTGATTCATCAAGGACGCATTAAATTGATCAAAGGTGTCAGGAAAGGCATTTATAATGTTACAAAAGCTTTCTATTTTAAATAAATGCTATTCTTCTGAACTTTCTATTCATCTGTGAATCCTGAAAAACAAAATGAATCAATTTCCACAAAAATACTGATCTGTTTTCAACATTGATAATAATCAGAAATGTTTCTTGAGCAGCAAATCATCATATTAGAATGATTTCTGAAGATCATGTGACACTGAAGACTGGAGTAATGATGCTGAAAATACAGCTGCACATCACAGAAATAAATTACACTTTAACATATTCAAGTAGAAAACAGCTGTTCTTAATACTAATAATATTTCACAATTTTTACAGTATTTTTGATCAAATAAACGCAGCCTTGCGGAGCAGAAAAGCCTATATTTCTGTTGGTCACCTGTCTCCTGAGGCGTCTCCACAGAGGGGCTCTCCTGTGACAGCGTGGTCCAGCTGGAGTCCTCCTCCTCCTCCTCCTCCACCTGTTTCTCGGGTCTCAGCGGGGGTTCGGGCGACTCCTGGGTCTCGTCTCCTCTCAGCTTCAGGCGTAACGGGCTCATCTGCAGTCGCGCTCTTACAGGAGAACCGCCGCTTTCTGCCGTCCCGTCTCTGAAGTGGCTCACGCGCTCGTTGTTGGGCCGGACGTCCAGTTGGTAAACGTCCAGCGTCTCGCCGGGACTCTCCTCCTCCTCCTCCTCCTCTTCCTCGCTGGCCAGCAGGAGCAGGTGGTTCTGGGGGAGGGTGAGGTGCACCTCCACGTGGTTCTCTTTCGCCCACGTCTGCGCCTCTAGTTTGGGCAGGAGGTGTTTCTCCTCGGGCTGCGTGTCTTTATCTGGGCTGCTCGGGGCCTCCTCTTCTCGATGGTACTCTAGAAAGCTCTTGGTCCTCCTCCTGATGGTGGGGTTCTTCTGGTTGTCCTTCCCCTCCAGCCAATCCCAGCTGCTCCTCACCAGGTTCCTGTCGTTCTTGTTGAGGTCCAGCTGCTCCTCCTTGAGCTGCAGGTTGGTGCCGTTTTTGGCCAGTTTGGGATTGGAGGCGGAGAAGGAGAGCGAGGAGCAGTAGAGCGACGAAGAGGAGGCGGATTTCGTCGGGGCGGGTCTTCGGCCAGAGGAGGCGTGGCTTTGGTTTAAAGGGGCGGGGTTTTGGCTCAAACCCATCGCGTTCTGAATATTGGTCAGCACATATTTCTGATGACTCTTCGAGCCTTGCGTTTCCTTGGAAACGGTGACCACGCCCTCCTTTATGGTGTCGCAGCTCAGCTGCTGGTTGTGGGAGGAGCGTAAGTTGAGAAAGGTGGGCGGAGTCAACAGCGAGACGCCGTGATTGGTTGATTCTATGGTCGATGCGCTGCGTCTGAGCGGAGGCTTCTTCAGTGACATCATCGCAAACGATTAATCGGCTGCAAAGATAAAGAGAACGAGGGTTAATTACCTTCACTAATTCCTGTCAATGAAAACAGAGCTGTAAAGGATATTTAGTTATTTATCAAAGGAAAACACACACAACTATAATCACATCTTAGAACTTTCTCCTATTAAAGAATCTCACAAATGAGATATTGTTGATATCTCAGTCGTTTCTCCCAGAAAGCAATGATTTGTACTCTTCTCCTGTTTTTCACAAGCTCCAGAACAGATCTCAATACTGTCTCAATCTTTTCTCAGGTTTGTCAGAGTATGAACGCAACCATTTCTCATCTGCCATCCACACTGATTTAATAGCTTGTGGATTAGATTATCTATTTATCTACTTTTGCACTTTTAATGATCACTGAAGTTGTTTATATTGACTTTCAGTGTTGGGGGTAATGCATTACAAGTATGTACAGTATTTATGTATTTAGTCCCATTTTATTAACCAAAGTCTTTGCTAATACACAATTAGTTACTTTTTTAGGGAGTAATGCAAAATTTTGTTGCTCTAATTCCGTTTTTATGAGCTGCTGACTGCATTGACACAGAATTTAGAGTTTCTTTAAAAAATGAAGAAATCTACATCTACATTTGTGTCTATTGCCACAGTCATCTATTTGAGACTTTGCATGAAACACAGCTGAGAATGAGAATGAGTGATAACATCTGCTCTGTTAATCAGCCGAGTTTCGCTGTGTTTGTGACTCCTAGACCCGATCACCTTTACCTGAACTGCACAGTCGGCACAGCGTCTCATGTTAAATGCCAACAAACGGGTTCAGTCCACACCGACACACACACACACACACACACACACAAACACAAACAACGGCTTTGATGGACTGGGCTGGAAAATGTGTTTGCTACAGATTTCCACTGAAGATTATACAGCATTATTCACCACAACAGCCCGCATGCAACACACACATACGCATACACACACACACACACACACACACACACACACACACACACACACACACACACACACACACACATACACACACACACACACACACACGTGTGTGTGTGTCAGTCTCCACATGCGTGGCTAATTTTCTGTGCATCAGCCAAATGATGTTTTGACTGATCGCAACACTGATACTGTATTCAAAATTATATTATTGTGTTCATTAACTCAGATTTACGTAAATATAGTTATTCAAGAAGGCAACTGGATATTAAATATATATATTTACAGAAAATCATAAGGATTAAGCTGTTTTTAACTCTATTTTACACTAACGGAGACAGGTCTGTAAAACTGCACAATACAAATAGTTTATATTTGTTTTGTGCCTCCCCTATTTTAATATGCAATAAAATATAACAGCAAAACTGCAAGAACTGGAGTGTATAACAGTATAGTAAAGTGCAATATTGCACAATACAGTAAAATACAATAAAAAAAAATTATATATCTGCAAAAATGCAAGACTCAGTAACTATAGTAAAAGACTGTTGGATAATTTATACAACTCTTTGATTATAATCCTATATGCAATACAATTTGAAATCAAATCTAGCAAAAATGCAAGTGTATAACAGTATAGTACAGTACAGTATTGCATAATATTGTAAAACACTTTTTGGAAAATAATTTATGCAAACACTTATTATAATCCTATATGCAATAAAAATGTAAAAATACAACAGCAAAACTTAAAGACTTAATAACTTTACTATAGTATAGCATTGCAATAATTGCATATTCTTATAACTGATTTTAATCATTTATGCAATAAGACTTAAAATAAGATATACCAGCAAAAATGCAGCTTTGGTATAGTACAGTATTGCAATAATTGCATATTCTAACTGTTTACAATCTTATATGCAATAAGATTTGAAATAAGGTATAGCAAAAATGCAAGACTCAATGACTACTAATGCATAATGTACAGTAGAAAAAGACAATAATGCATACAACTCTTTGATTATAATGCTAAATGCAACAAAACTGCAAATGCAACATCGTAAACAACACAGACATTTAAGTATTTAAAATAAAAGTGAATATTTCCAAAAGTTTGATGAAAATACAGCCATGACATCAGGATGCACAGAAGTTGTTTGTCCTCCTGATCATGACAGATCGCTTCTGATCGGCCCAAAACACTCGCGCGATGAATGACGCACATCTCAACTTACAAACAGTCTGCAACAAATCATCATCATCATCATCATCTGACACGATTAGACATACACACGCGTGTATTCCTGCATGACATTGTTGTGACAGCTAGAAGTGTCAAGTCACTGTCTCGTAAGGCGCATCCTGTGCATGATAAACTCAATTCAGACATCAATTCTATAAAGTTGCTGCACCGAAGATACATCAAATCAATCGGAATAATCAATAATCAGCGCGCGTGTATTGTGTGTGTGCGTGTGAAAGCATGACGTCATGCTCTCAGAGACGGTCACTTACCAGCACCGGCAGCGCGCGAGCGGCTCGGCTGTTCTCTCGCCTGAAGATGCTGATTCGGTGACGCCCGGTTTTAAAGTCCAGACTCCCGCAATCTGAGACCTCTCCGCACCGCCCGCGCCGCTCACAGAATGCGCGCCTCTCCGCGCATGCGCCCAGTGCCGCTGTCTCCGTGTTATGGCAAGCTAAAGTATTCATAAACGCCTGGTTTTGCGTGACTTCGAAGCGCATGTTAAGAACGCGCGTTTTTATGGGAAATCACACGTCAAGGACGCGCGTTTTGCTGTCAAATCGCCCGCTTTTGACGGGGCACTGTGTAATCAGACGCCCGACCAGGCGTTAATGAATACTTTGGCTTGCCATACTGTGTACGCGTACACTGACCAATCAGAGCGCCGAGCGCAAGATACGTATGAATATTAATCGGGTCGTTCTGACATTGCATAAAGTTTCCTAGAGCGTCTAGAAACGTGATTTAATATTTAATGAGGCACATAGAATGATTAGAGGGATGAAGCACCCACCCACCTGCTCAAAAACATTTTTTAGTTGTTAAAATGCATAGATTAATGGTACTTATAGTCAATTATTTGACGAACACTTCACATCTGAACTTAAAACACTCTCAAATAACAATAGTAACAATAAAAACCAACAACCCTCACTTAATGCAAGACTCAGTAACTATAGACCAATTTTAGTGTTTGCAAACGAGGAATTTTTTTTTTTTTTTGGGCGAAGCCGATCTGGTGGCAGAAAATGCCAGTTTTATTGTAGTAGTCTATGCAAGCCATGGAATAAAAGAATAAAAAAAAGATTATTTGAGTTTATATTTAAAAATTCTGACTTTTTTCTTTAAATTCCGAGATTATATCTCACAATTCTGGTATGAAAAATCAACTTGTCATTCTCTCTTTTTCCTTCGGCTCAGAATCATGAGTTTATAATCCCACACTTCTGGCTTTTTTTTCCTCAGAATTGAAAAACTCATAATTGTTGTCTTGAATTAAGTTATAAAGTTTGAACTAGGAAATAAACTTCAGAAAAAGTCAGAATTATTAGGTAAAATGTTATAGGTTTAAATAGCTTTTCATGCTATAACTGTAACAATATGTCCCCTATGTGAATATTATAGACCTATTATTTAAATCTAATTTATGTTTTAAAAGTAGGGTAATCATAGCTGGTTTTATCCATAGTTTGTCCATTAAAATGTCTGCGTTTAACTTCAAATGGTGTCTTTGATGACAGTATTCTATAAAAAATTATTTGCATTCTGATTCTGACATCCAAAGGCACAACAATAAATTTTTTTCTCTTATTCCATGGAGTTTACCCGTTTCCCTCCATTTGTTACCAGTGTTTTTCTGCTACCACAATGCGCGCGCAGCTGCAAGTTACGTAACTGTTACATCTACTCCAAACTGCTCTATAGTATTGCATAATATAGAAAAAGACTATTGGATAATTTATACTCTTTGATTATCATCCTTTGCAATAAAATTTGAAATAAAATCTAGCAAAAATGCAAGTTTACAACAGTATAGTACAGTATTGCATGATATTGTAAAATACTTTTGGAAAATAATTTATGCAAACACTAATTATAATCCTATGTGCAATAAATTTTGAAATAAAATATAACAGCAAAAAAGGGGTCATATGATGTGATTTCAATTTTTCCTCTTTGGAGTTTTATAAGCTCTTGGTGCATAAAGAAGATCTGTAAAGTTGCAAAAAATCTTAAATCCAAAGAGATATTCTTTATCAAAGTTAAGACTCTGCCGCTGGCGCCATGTTGTGGAGACACTGTGTGTTTCATTGCGAAAGCGGAAATTCTTTGTTTGGTCTTCCAAAAGAGGACACAACTACAAATCAGTGGTTAAGATGTATTTACAACACTGTTCCAGAACAGTTAACCCAAATATTCAGATGTGTGCTGCACATTTTACTGAGGACGAGGAGACTACAATGCAGGTGTCTGTTTCTATAGAGTGGGGCAGTTCCAACTTTTCAAGGACAGTCTGGTGCTTCTGACTCACAGACTGTAAGTACATTTTCATATTTAAACAATTTGCCACTGACGATTCAAATGCGAGTTTTGAGCAGTAGAGTAGCGCTTGTTTGTTGTTTCTCTGATCACGAATGCAGACATTGTTTTATGTTTACTCGGCGCGATTCGCAATGCAATGTGTAAAAACACAGTATAAGTCATTATAATTAGTCATTATGTCCCCACTGGATGCAACAAATGCCTCGTTTATAATGGGTTTTACTGTTTTTGCCTTGTCGCACCGATTTGTGCTACCCTTTCAGATTTTGCTACCTCCCATTAATACAGATTGTAGCATAATTCGATAGCAAAAGTGCTACCTATCAGATTTTGCTTCCAGCATGATATCAATAAGGTGTGAGGCTTTATTAACATGTACACCTACCCCAACCCTAAACACCAGCATTTACAGTAACATTTCCGTCACACGCTTGAGGTATTCATCCAATCACAACACACCTCACTTTTCAGACCGATGAGGTTTGAAATAAAGAAAAAATTCAAAGATTCCACCTTCACTAAAGAAGATCTCAATGGCACCATTGCTAACGGTATCAAGCTAGCACTTAGAGAGCAGCAAAGTACTTTGGATTCAGTGGTGGCCTTGACAGTAAAAGATGTGATAGACTCTGTACTGACCCCAGTATTGCGTGACCTACATATGGACGTACTAGTGACCAACAATTCTGTAAAAGAGCTAAAAGTAGAAGTTGAAAAGCTAGCCATTGCGGCGAAACAGACACGTGACCGGGTTGATTCCATTCAAGCAGCTGCACGTGAGGATAGGAGAACAGTCACGAACCTGAGAAAACAGCTAGAACAACTTACCAATAAAGTGACGAACATGGAAGATAGGAGCAGGAGAAATAACATGCGACTGGTGGGGTTGCCAGAGGGGGCGGAAGGCTCAGATCCAGCCGGCTTTCTCAGAGATAATCTTTCCAAGTGGATTCCTGCACTGAAAGGACACGATATTGAGATTGAGCAGGCTCATTGTGTGTATGACGGAAGAAAAAGTAACTCCATGCGGCCGCATACCTGGTGAAATATACGCAGGATAATGTCACGCTGCTGTTTTTTTCCTGACTTTAGTCCAGCCACGTCTGCCAGGAGAAGGAACCTCAACCCAGTCCTTAGGAGGATGACAGCACTGGGTCTCCTGCACATATTGAAGTAATTCTCATAGCCGTGAGAGAGGTGCCAGTCACTTACTGTCAAACAGTTTCAGGGACTGTTGGGTCTGATGGCAGCTGCGTCCATCGTGATACCGTTTGGCCTGTTGTACTGATCCTCACTAATTTTCTGATTAAAATAATGTTTCTCACCCAAAAACATAGTACTGTATAGTCTCGTTTACAACATATTTACAATAGTAAAATCATAGTTAAAGGAATATTCTGGTTTTAAGTTAAATCCAATCAACAGGAAACATCTTGGCTTAATTTGTAAATGTTAATAAATAAGCCTTGTTAATAGAAGCCACAAATAGGCAAATAGATGATAATAATCCAATCTAAAAACAAGAAAGAAAAAAAAATGAATTGAATGTTTGAACACGAGGAAATAAAAAAATCAAGGTGGGGAAAAAATAGTGTTTTAGTGCCTTCTTGACCTTTACAAAAACAACAAAAATCTCCTCCCATTTTTTTTTTTTTATTTATTGTTATTATTTTTGTCTTCCAAAAAATAGTTTTCTTTTAATATATTTTTCTTCCAAAAATTATTTGTTCATTTTTTTTTCTCCTCAAGAGGCACAGTAGTAAATAATCAATTAGAAAGAAAGAAAGAAAGAAAGAAAGAAAGAAAGAAAGAGAAATAATTTTTTTAATAAAATTAGGATGCACTACCAAAACTGGCCAGCAGGTGCCACTATCAGTAAGCATATACATACAGTATGTTTCCAAGCATTCCGAGGTCTGTAGTACTTTGTTGATTTATGTTTTTATTATACATTAACATAAATGTGCTAATCTTTATTTTAAAAAAGAGCCCGATATTAGAGAGTCTACCCATACATCACGAAACCACACAGCTTAATGAATATACCGGAGGTTACATATGACATTCTTTTTTGAAGTGTAACAATAACTTCCGGTTGTTCTTGCAGGATAGTGTAGGGGGATAAGTGTCCGACTGAAGTAATACACATTTTGACAGAAATGTTTTAGATTTATAATAAAAGAAGAAAAGCTTTTTATAATAGGCTAACAATGGCTGTTTGTTTCAATTAATCTAAATGTGTCTAGGTTAACAATTATAGCAACATCCATATGGCGATATAAAGTAAACTGTTTAATAAAATCCAGTTACACTGACGACTAATGCTGGCTTGCTTGTCTGGTAGAAATCTGGGTTTGTTTGCCTTGCCATTCCAACAGACAACTTCTAACTCACTAAAACAATCTGTAATATTAGTACTTTTAATCTGTAAATACTTATTTCTCTCAAGTTCTTTTAATAAACAATTTAAAATTGCATTGTGTTTATTATACCGAATGAGCAATCATACTTGTTTGATTAAAAATAATGACAGTTTTCATGAGAAAAAAAAATGTTAATGTGTATGAAATGCATGAAGCTATAACAGGCAGGATGTGCTGTTGATGTACTGTACCAAGTTTCATGCAAATTTAACTTTGCAATCAGAAGATAGTAAAAGTGATATTATTATTATTATTTTTTTTTTTTTTTTTTGCGTTATGTTGCTTCTAACAACACAAGAATAATATATTTTGTACTTCAAACGTTTTGATATAGCAACTATAGATCATTTCTGCATCCAGATAATCTTTTTCCTCCCATTGTGTTTTCTTATTTGCAGATAACATAATGGCACTCGTCCCATGCAGAGACCTAATGAAAGTACTTTACCTGTTTGCTTTATAACTTGTACCAGACCCTCATAAAACTGGTTTAAATATCAATGTAGTTTACAGGAATGTGATTAACCTGTGATTTTAGGGAGATTCCATCGACACAAAATGAAAGCAACAACACGGTGGTGTGACCAGTTCTGCAAGGGGACTTTGTGTTTTACTGCTCATAAGATCCTTAACTTTCAACCTTGTTTGTTGTTGAGGGTTTGACTTTTGGTTTCACTTTTAAGCAAACCCTTATGACAAGCATCCACTGTAAATGTCACTGATCTGTGTATGATTTTGTTACCTCACTGTACATGATAGAAAGCTATGGAGTCAATTCAGTGTATATTATATATATTTTAGACATATATTTACAAAAGAGTTGAAGTATTGCAAAAAAGGTTAAGAATGTCTATCGCAGCATCAGAGGAGGGGCTTTCGTCAACTGATGCTGAAGACTATGCTGAGCATCCCCCAGCAACAGCGGCAGCTCAGTCAGAGTTTGAGTTGACGGCACTGCTTCTGGGGCACCAAGAGCATCTGGCTAGAGGTGAGTTCACCTCTATCCGCCGAGCGCTTGAGGCTGGATGATTGGTATCTGAGCTCCGGACGTGATTCCCAGGTTCATGAAAAGCTCACTAAAATGTTGAAGGCACCAAAAACCACACAGTCACATTTGATGTCTTATCTCCTCTTATACCTCTTGTGCATTTGTGCCCACAAAACGCCACTACCGCGGGTCCGGTCCAAGGCCTGTAAGCTTACATCAGCTCTAGCTTCCAAGGCTTATTTTGTTTTGTTTGTTTTGTTTTTATTGTATATTAGCCCTCTTGGTGAAATTATTCGAAATTTTAATAATGTGTCTTATCACTTTTATGCTGATGACATTCAGTTGTACTGCTCATTCAAAGAGCCAGAGTTAGGTAAATTAAATGATTTATTGGAATGCCTGTCATGCATTAAGACTTGGTTGTACAACAATTATTTACAACTGAATATAAAAGAGACTGAAACTTTGATCATTGCTCCAGAACAAAAAATACCTCAAATTAAACAATACCTCTGTTCCTTGGACTCATCCGTCCAGTTGAGCCTAAGAAACCTGGGTGTTTTGTTCGACCAATCGTTGTCTCTGGATGGTCATTCTAGAGAGTTGGTCAGAAACTGTTTTTATCATTTGAGAAATATTTCTAAATTGAGAAAAATATTGCCCAAAGCTACCATGGAGATGATTATTCAGACTTTTATTTCTTCAAGGTTAGATTACTGTAATTCTCTTTTACTTGTTTTAACAATGTTTCTCTGAACCGTCTTCAATTGCTGCAAAATGCAGAAGCCAGGCTTTTAACAGGAACCAACAGAAGGGCACATATTACTCCGATTTAATTTATTCTCCACTGGCTTCCGGTAAAATTTTGAATTAATTATAAAATTTTAGTTTTAACCTTTAGAGCATTACATGGACAGACCCCCCAATATATCGCAGACATGCTTACCCCTTATTCTTCTTTCCGTACTCTTCGTTCCTCAGGTCAAAATCTCCTGATTGTCCCTAAAACCCGCCTTAAAACTCGGGGAGACCGCTCCTTTCAAGCAGTTGCTCCCAAACTGTGGAATGCCTTGCCACTGTCTCTGCGTGTGGTCGATTCTGTTGATTCTTTTAAAAAAAACAGCTAAAGACACTTCTATTCAGTCAAGCTTTCAGTTGACTGAGCTATTATGTTTTGTATGATGTTTCTTATTTTTAAGTTTGTTAATTTGCTATATATAAAGCACTTTGTGATTTTATCTATGATAGGTGCTATATAAATAAAGTTTACTTACTTACTTACAGTGCTGCAGGCCAGACTGCCTCTACCTTGCATGCCATGGCCATCCTACAGGTACACTAAGCCAAGGTGTTGAAAAAGCAGCACAAGGGTAGTTCTGACACAGGGTAGTGACTGATGCTAGGGGCTGCAGTCTTTAGACTCCTTGTTAGTGCACCCGCCGCCCATGCCGGAAACTTGGGTTCGAGACCCACTCGGAACAAGGATGAGGTGTGGCGGTTTGCACCTGGGGGGTTACATTGGGTTATGACTCTTACTAAGGTATGTTGATTGTCATATAAAAAGTCAGTGAAGTGACATGTAAAAATGTAGTATGAACTGTTGGTTTAACTGAATATCATCTGAACTTTTTGAGGGAACTGTTTCCTTAATTCTGATTGGTGTGGGGATTACAGCAGTAAACAAAGAGACTGTGAACGCAAGTTTGAGTTAAGTAATTTTTTATATATTTTTTTTGTTTACATTTCCATTGGTCAATTCACAAGTGAAGGGTTTATTTGTGTTTCTTTATTCTCTGTTATTCTTGTGTTTTCTTTGTGCTTACCAGACACTGTAAAAATAAACCCAAACTTCTGTTATTTTGGAGTAGGGGCATTACTACTGTCTTGTGGGCTGATAGAGGGGAAGAGGGGTTAATCAACACCATTATACTCTGGGTAGCTACCGTGTATGTTATTAGGTTCCAGAGCCTCAATCCTCATCAGTCGCTGCTACTAAAGGCAAACGCATAATAAACAAGGCAGATAAAAACATACTTAAAGTAAAGGAATTAATCGTACTAGGGGGTGAGGACCAAGATATATTGCAGCAGAAGTTAAACTCACCCCTACATTGTACTGAAATTTCCCGCTACATCTGCACTAGCTTCTCCCTGTTGTTTGCTGCTGCAGGTTTTGCATCTATGGCCTGTATTCTCACCTGGTTACTGTCACTATCTCCTGAGTTCCTTCTCTTAAGTTCTGCTTCCACCAAGATGGCTGGTGACTGGCAGACCACCTTAATTGACTTTTTGATTTTTAAGATTAAACTAATTTACATTTATTACACATTACACCAGATTAATATGGAGAGGCACTCTCATATAGACCTTCGTTTATGTGTTTTTGACTTTCACTGCATGATACATGGTTTGGGTTTGTATGCTGGCATGGACTCACTAACCTTAATGCTAATGTTAGCTAGTTTTAGCCAGAGATACCTTGCTGAAGCACAAGATGACATTAACATTCTCCTTGAGCAGATGTGAGAGTATGACAACCAGAAAATTAACGTTTTCATCTTCATTGTGATTGGGGTTGAATGCTTAGGGACATTTTGCTCTGTTTTGGTTGGATTTAGGAAATGGAATAAATTAAATTACATTGTCTATCCTTTCAGGATAATTGGATTTAGTTTTACAAGTACTCTAGGCCCATTGTTTTTCCATTTTTGTAGCATAAACACCATTAAACCAATGCGAGCTTCGATCTTCCAATGTTTCTCTATGGTGCTGAAACCTACAGATGTCCGAGTTCCACTCCCCGTGCAACTGATACTTGACTGCCACTGGCTCATCTGCGTTCAAAGGAAGGGGCTTACTGATTAATTACAGGTTAATTGTATTAGTTTTCTTCTTCTAATTCTTCTTCTGATACGGAGTCTATGGCAGCCCGTAGAACCATTTACGGGAAAGTTATAACATTTGGCACACAGATAGAAGACTTAACTATAGCTCTTAACTATAACCACAGCAAATTTGAAGTCTTTAAAGGGGTCATATGACATCGCTAAAAAGAACATTATTTGGTGTATTTGGTGTAATGAAATGTGTTTATGCGGTTTAAGGTTCATGCGAGGTGTGTTCTGATTGGCCAGCTATCCAGTGCATAGTGATTGGCCGAATGCCTCAAGCGTGTGACGGAAATGTTACGCCCCTCACCATACTGTGATGTGTCTCCCAGGCCAGCAGCTCGAGACTCAGTCCAGCTGCTCTGCTCGTGCACATCCCATCATCGCTTTCTGTTAGCAGTTCAGTCAACTCGGGATATTGGTTTATTTTGCATCAGAGGGAGTGTAAGTCACGTTTATAAACCGAATAACTAAGTAATTTGTGGATTAGTGTGTACTGGAGACGCGAACCATTTCAAACAATTCAGATAGATTTGGTGAACTAGTTCGACCGGTTCATTAAGAAGATCCATAAATAGAAAAATTAATTCGTGATCCAGACATCATTAGATGAGACAAAACCAATAAAACAAATTATAAACGAGGCAATTGTTGCATCCAGTGGGGACATGATTACTGATTATAATGACTTATACTGTCTTTTTACGCGTTGCGTTGTGTATCACATTGCGTAAACATAAAATCATGTCTGCATTTGTGATCGGAGAAACACCAAACAACAAGCGCTACTCTACACTGCTCAAAACTCCTGTTTGAAGCACCAGACTGTCCTTGCAAAGTTTGAACTGCCCAAATTTATAGAAACTGTGGCCGTTGTGCCACAGAAGCATTGCAGGCTACTGGTTCATGAAACAGTCCATCCTCCGTAAAATGCACAGCACCATCGGAATATTTAGGCTGAGCTGTTCTGGAACAGTGTTGTAAATACAACTTAACCACTAATTTCTAGTCGTGTCCTCTTTTGGAAGGTCAAACAAAGTAGTTTCGCTTTCACAACAAAACACACAGCATCTCCACAACATGGCAGTGGTGGCAACAGAGAGAACGCCTTACGCCTTCTTTCTTTGCGTGAACATTTGGGCAGCGTTATGCAAATCTTCCCACATAGTGACGTAGAGATGTGGGGGGGTGTTAGAACGAGTCGTTTTAGGGGGGTGTGGCAAAGTTTTAACTTTTATAAAGAATATCTCGTTGGTCTTTGCAACTTTACAGATCTTCTTTATGCACCAAGAGCTTGTAATACTCCAAAGAGAAAGGAAAAATTTAAATCCCATCATATGACCCCTTTAACTCAAACCCTATAGCATCACCTACAGCTCAAAGTTGCAGGCTCATTGTTTTTGTCTTCTGATTGATTCTCATAAGGAACATTTTCTGTAGGTTGAGGATCAGGGTTTGATCCAGATGTGTCTGTTTGAGTCTTACCTCTTGATTGATTATCATTGTTATTGTTATTATTTTTTGTATTACAGGTTTAGATTCATCTGATGGTGTTTGTTGGATGTTTGCTGTTCTGTCAGTCTCATTATTCATGTTTTCTGACTGATTCTCTGGGTCGAGAAAAGTTATGTCCAAAAGACGTGTTTTCAATGTCTTTGTCACACGTTGAAAAGATGTCCACGGAGGAGCCGGAATTAAAGTTTTTGACATCTTTTTTGACGTGTTCTTCACGTCCGATATAGAGGTTCATGGAACCTCTGTACAAGATTAAAAACTAGTTCAAATGTGGTCATTGTGGACATATTTTCAACGTCATTTAAGGTCTCATTTAGACAAAATTTTTACGGTTTCTGGACCAAATAAACACTCTCAGGATGCATTAAATGAAAACTCAAGTTTATTTCAATGTAATTTCCATTTGTAATTGCAAAGCAACTCACAGACAGTGTGTGTTTGTTCAAAAATCATGAAAATGAAAGAATATTATCCCATACCTTTAGACTACTTAGCCTCTGTAATTCACACATTTTTGGATTATGAGGGAAACGAGATCTGAAGAAAAGTTTCTGGCTCAGCTAGGACTCAAACCAGAGACCTTTTTGCTGTGAGGGGACAGTGTTTCCCACTGAGACACTTGTGCTGCCCTTAGCTGCAGCCATAAAATATAGAAAATTGTGAAAAAATTATTTACAAAAAAAAAACCTTATTGCAGACATTTCTCCATGTTTATATGTATAAAAAATAAAATAAAATAAAATAAAATAAAAACATACAACCAACATAAAAAACTACCAGATTTTCTGTGAAGCTGTTTTGCAACGATTTGTATCGAGAAAAGTGCTATACAAATAAACGTGAATTGACTGTCATTGTCATTGTATTTGCTGTTGAGTCAGGCTCATTATTCTGTTTTTCTGATCCATTCTCTGGATCGTGAGGAACATTTTCTGCAGGTTGAGGATCAGGATCAGATTTAGAGGTGCATGTTTGAATCTCATTTCTTGATCAACTGCCACTGTCAACTTTTTGACAGTTTGTAGTATAGATTCAGAATGATTCAGTTGGTGTTGAGGACCATCTAGGTTATCACATTTGTTGGGAATTCACAGCTGAAACAGAAGGAGAGTTAGGGCTATTTAACGTTTGCCCAATAAGGAATCTGAAATCATGGTTAAAGGAATATTTCAACCAAAAAATGAAAATTCTCTCATTATTTTCTCACCCTTGTGCCTTTTTACAAGTCTACATACAGTGGATGTCTACAGGGACCAAAGTTTTAGCGCTTCAAAATGTAAATAAAGGCAGTATTCTATGTTCTGTGTTTTTTGGAGCTAAAACAGTTTGGCCCCTTTTGACTTCCTTTAGACTGATTGGAACAAAAGAGCCGAGTTATTGTACTGAAAAATCCTTGTTGTGTTAATTAGAAGAAAGTCAGTCATACACATCAAGGATAGCATGATTCATTTATGAATTCATTTAATTGTTGATACCATTGGTGTTTTATGATAAAAAGTATATGGTTTAAACTTAAGAATTAGTGAGGTTCAGCTCTGTTTTTTGTGCAGGTCAGTCAAGTTCTTCAAAAGACTCTTATCGTGTTAATTTAAGCCTCACTGTGTGCACAGTGCCATTGTCCTGAACAGAAAAAAAGCTTCTAAAAACTGTTGAGAAAGTTGGAAGTGCAATTTTCAAGGTCTTCACATGCCAAAGTTTTTGATTTGAACACCCAGAAAAGTGTATATCTTTTATATTGATGTTGTTTAGGTTATTTTCCTTGAGTAGTCTGTTTACTCTTCAGATTGTTCATGTGTTTCTGGTTTGTAAATTAGTATCACTGAATAAATACCTGACTCGTGTGAATGTTTTTTGTACAGAAGAAGGAAGGCCTCCTTACACTGGAAGGGGTTTTTTAAAACTGTTGTCTGGAAGAGGCAAAGGAGAGACATAAAACACATTACAACAAACCACAAGACATGAACGTTACTATTTCATTCTTAGTTCGAAATTAATTACATTCTGTGGTATATAATTAATTTCAGCCATAATGCTCTGACACAATGAGAACATGATAATTTATTTCTCAAGGTAAATATCTGCACATAAAAATCAGGAGTCCCTGAGGGGACATGATAGTTGGAAAAATATGGGAGGAAAAATATATACCACAAAAATGTTTGTGTTCCCCCAAGACACTATGCAAAAGTGTTGCAAGCAAATGTGAAAGCTTTGGAATATGTCTTTTCTCATTTTTTTTTTTTCTACCACCATGTCCCTTTAGGGGCTTTGTAGGATTCTGTTTTATTCGCAAGATTATAATGTCAGTAATATCATAAAGTAATATCAGACAAAATTACAAAATTAAATCTATAACCATGAAATAAAAAACTACTACTAATGCTCTGGACAAAATGAGACGAATTCTTCACAGATAATCTATGCTCACTATCATTCACACAGCTATCATAAGTTTAGCAATACTGTTGTTTTTTTATAACATGTTTTTTTCTGTCTTCTGTACTGCTATTGGTTCTTAGTTTGAATTATTGACAGAATTTATAAGTCATTCATTGTTTTCTATGGTATATAATTAATTTACCACTTTACACAGTTTGACAGGTTGTATTATACAAATCCAAGTTGATTGGATCCAACTCCAACATGAAAATACAAGTAACACAACACACACAGATTGTGCATGTGGAGCACAGACACTTTTATTAATAAAATAGCTTTGATACTGACTCGCTACATTATATTTCTCAGCAACGAGGGGGTAAAATCGCTGTATTTGATGTAACTAAACTCATCTTCACTGTTTGAGAGACACACAGATTACAGGTATTTCACATACGCAACTTTCATCCTTCTCTCTCTCGATAATTAATTCCAATAAATAATATAATTATTTCATTAAAATAAACATGGTATTACCACATTGCTTCATCTGTGTCTGATTTAAAAAGAACAAGTCGTAACTGCCATAACTCAATTTGAGCACCTGAGTCTTTACCCAGTTTCAAAAAACGTTTAAAGACACATCTTTCTCGTCAGCACCTGACCGATTAATACTAGCACTTACCTATTCTATTCTACTTTACTGTATTCTATTCTATGCAAAATAAAAAACCTTGCTATGTGTTCTGTGCTAGACTAACTGAGATTTGTCACAGCACTTGTGTACTGTTTCTCTCTTGTTGGTCTGATTGCTTCTGTTGTCCTCATTTGTAAGTTGCTTTGGATCAAAGCGTCTGATAAATGATTAAATGTAAATGTAACTGATGAAACTGACCATAACTGTTACACTTTGCCTCTAATTTGTGCATAAAATTTTTTAAGGCACATGGTAGCCGTGGATTACCCCTTACATTCAGTATAATGTGGGTGCCGTTTTGCTGTAAAACCTATCCACCTTATTTTTCAACGTGAAAGTAAGCTGTTTTCGGTGAATGGGCGAGACTTCCAGTTTATTAGCCATTGTAGGGAAATAACGAGAAGAATAATAAAGTGCAGTAAATGGTAAAAATATTTGTGCTATAACCCAGTGTGTTCATAATTAAGATAATACATTAAAATAATATAGTAAGACACACCAGTTTGCAATATCAAGCAGCAAAACAAGCTGTTTTGTACAGCTAAAAATAGCTGGAAGCACCAGAAACCAGATACATTAAATTTACAAATGGCCACAGCCGCTCTAACGGGATAAATAAGGTGGATATTTAAAACGAAACTTCTTGTGCTCGTGCCTGCTCTAGCGGTCTCTCTCTCACATCACGGCAAACAGCACACACACATTAGCTAGCAAATTCTGAGAAATGAATGCAATACAAACATCAGAAAAACTTCTTACAGTTTACAAGGAAAACTGCACAGTGGAAGAATTATGATCTTGTTATTACAACCATTCAAGAACAATTTATGTGACTGACCATTACGTTTGTTGTTTGTAAAGTTTAATATTTGGTAAGTGCTTTTTTCTTTTGCCTTGTGTGCTGAACTGGCTGCTTGCTTTGATGAAACCGTTTCTTTACATGTATTTGTTTAATGACTGTTGCATGCTGTTTTTAAAATGCAGCATATTTAAAAAGTGTGGCTATTCATTGTGAAAAAATAACAATTTTTAGGTTCGGGTCGGGTTTGGGCTCTAAATATAACAGTGCCACTTAGGGTCGGGTCGGTCAGTTTCGGCCTTCAGTTTAAAGCCTGTGCTGACCTCTAGTTCAACTTCAAGCAGTGCTGCTCCAGTCAGTGTTTGACATGAAGCAGTGCATGTCATTTAGAATTTTTTTCCATACGGTTCATAACAAAAGGGTTCTCTTTTTATAATGTCAATCTTATATATCAATGTCAGTATTACATATGTTTTTTTTTCCTTCATATAATTTAAAATGATACAAAATGAATTAAAATACTGTTCCCTTAACTGGTATTTAAATAATATTATCTCTGACATTACTCCTGTACACACAGGCACTGTATCTTCTTCATATGCAGTGTAAACATTGCAGGATCTGTCATAACTGATTCAGGTTCAGCAGGCCAAAGGAGGTTATAGAGTCTTGTTTGTGATTCTCTTTTCAGCTCCGACTGTATCTGGTAAACCATGCCAATCAGTAAGACAAGCCACAGCTAAAGTCAAATATACCTCGTTTAATGCTGTGATACACTATTCTCAGCTTCAGACGCCACACCTACGGACCGTTGGCTGAACATCTGATGCATATGGCACTCAAATCTGAAAACACTTCAGGAATTTTGAAGTCGTAATCTGATTGGTTGAATTCTACAGGATTTCCGGGAGACGTTTGTGTCGTGTTCTTTTTAATGTTCCGCCTGGAAACAAATATGCCGTGACGCCAAACCCCCTCATGGAAGAAGAAAGCCATCGTGTTTACAACTGTGACAATGATCAGGATCAAATAAATGCTTCAATACCAAGACTGAGGCGAGACCCTTGAGCAGCCCTGCTCCATGTGTGTGTTCACGGTGTGTGTGTGTGTGTTCATTACTCACTGCTGTGTGTGTGTGTGTGTGTGTGTGTGTGTGTACTTTGATGGGTGAAATGCAGAGCACAAATTGGGACAAGTATGGGACACCATACTTTACCACATGTCCTTTCCCTTTCCTTTCCTTTAATGTTATTTCCTTGGTCATGTTCTAGGTTTTTGTTTATAGTTAAGTTTAGATTTGAGTCAAGTTCATGTTTATGTTTTGTTTCACGTTCTGGGTAAGTTTCCAGTTTGAATGACTGCATGTTGTAAATTAAACTAAACTTGGGCGCTACATATCATCGCCGTCTCCTCTACCTCATTCTTGTCTGTTCCTATGCCTGCTTTGTCCTTTTGGTTCTGGTTACATGCTGTACATTTGCCTCCTCGCATTTGTCATGTGGTGACCATTTTATTACAGTAATTACAGTAATTTTACCATGGGTAAGGAGGTTTACTCTGCTTCGCATCATGCCTAAGGACACCCCTTACCCATAGTAAATAAAATAAACATCAACTATGATTAACAAATGCTGTAAGAGTATTGTTCAAGTTAACAAATGGCAACTTATTGTAAAGTGTTACCAAAATACACATTGAATAGCAGGACTAATTTGTAGCCAAAATATATTAAAAATAAATAAAATAAAATAAAACGTTCACCTTGCGCACAGAGCTGTCATTAAACTCATACCACTGATGATCCTCAAACGACTTGATGACTGCATAGTAATGTCCACCATGAAAGGATCCCGTATGTTTCACTACTGCATACAAATCATACTTGTGTTGAACTCCACTGTCATCCTAAGGAAACACAAATTGACACGTATTTTTGTTACTTTTACTTATTGAGCCTCACGAAACATGAGCAGAATGACTTTTTGTGTAAATCTTTTGTAAAGCCATTCTGATGGAAAGACATCCAAATATTTTGTGCTTTTTTTATGACTACCTTTGGATAAAAGTGAAATGTAATTACATAATTAACTAATTAAAAAGTTAATTAATAACTGAATGAGTGAATTTTACTAACTGTGAAAACCAGTCAGCCACAACCACCTGCCTACTATTTTTAACACTTTTTACCACGTATAATGCACAAAAAGTATGGATCAGCAAGAGTGTTCTTCAAAGTGCCAAAGAGCACGTGTCACACCTCTCCTCATCACTTTCCACTGGTTGCCAAGAGCCGCTCGCATTAAATTCAAGGCACTGATGTTTGCCTACAGAACAACCACTGGGTCTGCACCCTAAACTCACTGCTTCAGATTTATGTGCCCTCCAGAAGCTTGTGTTCTGCAAGTGAACGGCACATTGTGGTACCATCCCAAAAAGGCACAAAATTACTTTCATAGACCTTTACCTTCATTGTTCCATGCTGGTGGAATGACCTTGCCCTGACCATGACTCAATCCAAGCATCTGAATCTTGTGCATTTTCAAGAAACTGCTAAAGATGCACCTTGTCAACACTTGACCCATGAATACTAACAATTTCTATTTCTATTCTATTTTTTTTTTCTATTTTAAAAAAATAAAAACCTTGCTACATGTGCTGTGCCAGACTAACTGAGACTTGTCACAGCACTTACATATTGTTGCTCTTTTGTTGGTTTAACGGCTTCTATTCTGCTCATTTGTAAGTCGCTCTGGACATAAGCATCTCATAAATGATAAAAATGCAAATGAGCGATATTGCTGGTGAAAACATTCAGATCAGCTTCATGTCTTGTCAGTTTTTCAGTAGGTTTTGAGTGAATTATCCCTTTAAACTGAACAGCTGTCACACTGAAGACATAATAGGATTTATGGCTTGACATTAATTTTTAATAAAATTTTCAATCCCTCATTTAAACAAATTCAACATACTTTAACTGATAACTGGAACTGAATTTCCACTGCAGATGTGTTCTTCTTGTAATTATTGTAATCCAGTTGAAATCTCTCCAGCTGCACAACCAGAACTGGAGGAAGTTTATGTATATTACATGTCTGAGAAAAAAGAAAAAAAAACAGCTAATTATAAATGTACGTTTAGGTAATCTGCCATCCTCAAGCATAGCAGAACATCATAACTTAATCTCTAAAGTCTATTGTGTATAACAATGCAATACATATATGAAAAAAGTATGTGTCCAGTCATAATGTAAAATATAACATTTAATACATTAAGCTAATATTTTATAACCCATTTGCAAGTTAAAACTCACTATTTCCGTGTTCACCAGCTCTTTGCAAGTTGGACATTTCACTCGGTCATCTTCACATGTCTTGATTGGCTCAAAATATGAATCAAAATAGCTTTGCTGAAATAATAATAAATAGTGCTGGTTTTATTCATTTATTTATTACTAGAATCCAAAAATGAATGGACGAATATTACAGTTTATATGGACATCTGATACATGATGCAGTTGAATGTGTATTGTCTAAATAAATATGATATTTACAAGCTCTTTAATATTTTGGACAGTGAAATTTAGTAGAAGTTTTGGAGCAGCATAAGTATCACTCCTCTGAAAAGGTTTACCATCTTAATGGGAGAGTCCATGCCTTGTGTTTCCATACAGATGGGAATAACATAAAAGGATTCATGACGTGTTACAAGTGGGTGCTCCTTTCCTGGATTTTTACACATGGTTCTGTGCTCAAACTCTCCCTGGTATACCTGAAAATATGTTTGTGTAAACTGACATTATTCTCTAATTATTATTATTTATTTTTTTTCATGGATTTTTAACCAAAAGATACCCTTTACCATTTCATCAATCACAATAGACTATATTTCTATAGATTTACATAGTCAATTATTTTTCAACATCAGCCCTGTAATGTCAATCAAATAACACAATCAAGCCAAAACACTTTTAATAAAGACTTGAATAGTAGTTGTAGGGTCTGAACACCTTAGACATCTCTGAATTCACCATGTTCATTATATTCTGGAAATATTCTGCTGCATCCTGCTGCTCATAAACTGAAAAAATAATATTCACACTTTAAATGTCAACTTTAAATTCACTATTAAATTTGATGACATTTTCATTTTAAGAGTTTATGTGTGGATGACAAATGCAAACCCTACCATTAATTTTTAGTTCAGATGTGATTCTCTCAGTGGTGGCAACGCTTCCCTTTGGAGACTTTAAATCAATAAATAACTGTGCAATGTGAACATCAATTGGTTTGAACAACCTGAAATACAGAGCACTAATAACTGAATATTTTATTCAGCAATGTTAATGATCACCAATACAATAAAAAATCTCACCTTTCCACAGTATTTCTGAAATCTTCTGTCATGAAAAGTGCCTGCAGCACTGAGTTCAGATAGCATGTGGCCCCCTGATTTCTTAACCCAGTGTGTCCTTCAAAATCAATTCAACAAAGTGATATTAATATTAATATTACATAAACGTGGAAGTATAAAATACAGAGTTAATGTATAAATGTTTCATTTACAGACTGGGAGACACTATGAAGGGCCGTGTAGGCTATAATTATTGAAAAGACTCTTACAAGCACTAGTAAAAGGAACACACTGATCAACGCAGGCCTGGATTGGCTAATTGGCAGCACCAGGAGGATTCGCAGTGGGCCGGTCTGTTTTTTGGCTGCGAGTAACGGTGTGTTGTCATGCTACTGGGTTGAATTTTGCTGCCTGCACTCACAGCAGCCCTGCTCTTTTTATTCATTATTTTCTCGCAGCCCATATTATTATTTTCACCAGACCATAATAACAACAAATTCTCAATTGATAATTAATCATTATTTTTGCGAAAATCATTGCTATTTGTGAACGTGGGCATTTGTGGAAGGCTTTAAGACCAAGCGGAATCCTCTTCCAGCTGCTCCCGCTTCACAGCGAGCACCACTACCGCTAACTGACCCAGGTTCACCAGCGTTTTGATTTTACAAAATCAGCTTGGGCGAATGCAACATATTGATCATGAGCCCAACATTTAGCAAGGCATTTAAACATTCAGTCTACCTGAAGGAAGACGCATTTCATTATAAGTTAATGCTGTTAAATAGAAAAAAATAGAAATAGTGTAGGCTATTCTTAAACTTGGACCTCATTATATTGAAGAACACATCCAAACACCAGAAGCAACCTGAGTTCTCTCTAAGTGTTTTTTTCATTGAAAAGTATGCATTTTTATTCATTCACAGGCTATATGATTGAAATAATATTTAGTTCAAAACTTTAAGTGCCATTGTTTAAAAAAAAAATGCTTTATTGACGGACGTTTCATAGACCTTCAGTTGTTATGCTTTAAAAATGCCATTTGTAATTTCACAGTATTTTCACCTCCTAAATTACTACCCTTGTGAAGTCACAATTCTATAACAGTCAAATTTACTCAGGCCGATGGCATTTTTTTGTATGACATTAAAAAACTATTTAGAATAATTGTACATAAATGGGTTAAGCAAAACAAATGTGATTATTTCTGAGAACTGCAGGCAGATATAGGCCTACATTATTGCAAAGTACAAATATTTGGATCGTCCATTATTCTGTCCCTTATTTTCTACAAGAATAAACACTATTTTCTTAAAAAATAAACGATGGAGTATCACAATTAACCCTTATTTTCCATTTCTGAAATTAATTGGCAACCCTAATAATAATGTAATTATCTTTTGACTC
This sequence comes from allo-octoploid hybrid of Carassius auratus x Cyprinus carpio, assembly GCA_024542945.1. Lineage (NCBI taxonomy): Eukaryota > Metazoa > Chordata > Actinopteri > Cypriniformes > allo-octoploid hybrid of Carassius auratus x Cyprinus carpio. The sequence continues at coordinate 26,227 of JANHFF010000430.1, forward strand.
CCATGACAGTGGCACCTTGCCCAAAAAAAAGCTAAAAAAAAGCTAAAAAAAAACCTCAGTTGTAGGGGATATGCGAGCAAGTAACAAGCGGCAACCTCCAGCTCTCTCTCCTGAAGCCAACAAGGAAGTGACTAAAACACTAATTCGTCAACTGGCCGCTAGAGGCTGGCTGCAAAAGGGAGTCAATCCCATAGACTCCCCATGTTAAAATGCCCAAATTTACAGCAGAAAAAAAAAAAAAAAATACATGTTTACAGCCTGGTACAAAAAAATTATTTTGGTCTATATAGCTAATTTTGCCCTTCATGACAACTGTGAGGAGGGTGATTTTTTTATAACTCATCCGTTTAAATTATATTAAGCCTTAAAGTTCTGCATAATTAAGGCCGTGGCCACTTGAGTGACAGGTGGATTGCTTCAAAAACGCTCTTCGGAAACCTATTGGTAACGTCCCGGACACTACGTCCATGTTTTTATACAGTCTATGGCGAATAATAGATTTAAGAAAAAAAAGGGGGGGGGGGGGGTGGTCTAAGACATTAAAACTCTAGGGCTGAAAATGAGTCCCTCTCCAGACCTGATCAACATTAATGAAATTTATTCATATGCATTACCGAAAAACCTCTTACAAACACTAGTGAAAACACTGATCAACCATAGTGAAATTAATTTATACGCATAACTGAAATGAGAAAAATAATTCAGTAGTTGATGAGAGTTAAACTGAAACGGAAGCTATGCCCACACTTCCATTTAGTTTGGTGTGAGTCTTTAAATTATTCACACTAACGTTTCTTCTTACTGTCTGGCTGTTGTATAGCCTATGCTATATTGCTTGCAAATATACATCTTATATAAAGCATAACACTGCTCTTTTCAGTTCGGCGGTGTCGGCGTGATCCCTTACATTGTGATAACAGAGGAAAGAAATATATATGTCTGCTTTATTATCTATACTTCCACAATAACAACGAAATTGCTTTTGTAAAATAACAGGGTGCGCTTTCTGGCGCACCTTGTTATGTCTAAAGGTCTACTTAAATTTTAGGTATAGGTATATTTTACTGATACTAAATGTCTTTATGATCTGAAATGTGATGTGAAAAGACAGAACAATGAGTTCAGCACAGGGCGGATTTGAACTTGGGTCGGTCGCATCATAAGATGCAGCCAAGTGTTTTATATCGTATGCCATGGAAAATTTGCATAATATACGTCTTTTTTTAATTTAATGCTTCTTCTAAATTGCATATTTTTTTTTTTTTTGTCTTGAACTATTATTTAACTGATATAAGTACAAAGAAATGACTTTTGTTTTGGATGACCAACTTGATTGTATTTTGTAAATATAACTAATTTTGAATTTGATGCTTGTAACCCCCTAAACTTTTTTTATATATAGAATATTCAAGTTACATCATGAACAAGTAACAGGTGAGGGTATCGAGTATAAAGGGAGTATTTGTGCAATCATCAGCTGGAATGAAGTATATTAGATTTACCTTTTGGTTTTTGCTCTTCTTCTCTTTTCAGTTTTTTCTTTACTTTCTGTCTCCCCTCTTCTTCTTCTTCTTCTTCCCTTTTCAGTTTTTCCTCTACTTTCTGTCTCCCCTCTTCTTCTTCTTCTCTTTTCAGTTTTTCCTCTACTTTCTGTCTCCCCTCTTCTTCTTCTCTTTTCAGTTTTTCCTCTACTTTCTGTCTCCCCTCTTCTTCTTCTCTTTTCAGTTTTTTCTTTACTTTCTGTCTCCCCTCTTCTTCTTCTTCTTCTTCCCTTTTCAGTTTTTCCTCTACTTTCTGTCTCCCCTCTTCTTCTTCTTCTCTTTTCAGTTTTTCCTCTACTTTCTGTCTCCCCTCTTCTTCTTCTCTTTTCAGTTTTTCCTCTACTTTCTGTCTCCCCTCTTCTTCTTCTCTTTTCAGTTTTTTCTTTACTTCTGTCTCCCCTCTTCTTCTTCTTCTTCTTCCCTTTTCAGTTTTTCCTCTACTTTCTGTCTCCCCTCTTCTTCTTCTTCTTCTCTTTTCAGTTTTTCCTCTACTTTCTGTCTCCCCTCTTCTTCTTCCCTTTTCAGTTTTTCCTCTACTTTCTGTCTCCCCTCTTCTTCTTCCCTTTTCAGTTTTTTCTTTACTTTCTGTCTCCCCTCTTCTTCTTCTTCTTCTTCTTCCCTTTTCAGTTTTTCCTCTACTTTCTGTCTCCCCTCTTCTTCTTCTTCCCTTTTCAGTTTTTCATCTACTTTCTGTCTCCCCTCTTCTTCTTCCCTTTTCAGTTTTTCCTCTACTTTCTGTCTCCCCTCTTCTTCTTCCCTTTTCAGTTTTTCCTCTACTTTCTGTCTCCCCTCTTCTTCTTCCCTTTTCAGTTTTTCCTCTACTTTCTGTCTCCCCTCTTCTTCTTCTCTTTTCAGTTTTTCCTCTACTTTCTGTCTCCCCTCTTCTTCTTCTCTTTTCAGTTTTTCCTCTACTTTCTGTCTCCCCTCTTCTTCTTCTCTTTTCAGTTTTTCCTCTACTTTCTGTCTCCCCTCTTCTTCTTCTCTTTTCAGTTTTTCATCTACTTTCTGTCTCCCCTCTTCTTCTTCCCTTTTCAGTTTTTCCTCTACTTTCTGTCTCCCCTCTTCTTCTTCCCTTTTCAGTTTTTCCTCTACTTTCTGTCTCCCCTCTTCTTCTTCCCTTTTCAGTTTTTCCTCTACTTTCTGTCTCCCCTCTTCTTCTTCCCTTTTCAGTTTTTCCTCTACTTTCTGTCTCCCCTCTAGTTCTGTGTCTTCCCTTGAACCTAAAAAAAATGTATTGAAGTGTAAATGTATTACATAAAAAAAAAATCCATTCATCCAAAACACACCATCTGTTGTACAAAAGTGAGGATTCCCATAAAGCAACAGATTGAAGAGAATATTGCTGAGCAAGTGAAGGTGGGATTACACTACACAAAGTTTAAAATCCTATGCAGTCTATGATGCAGCCAGTTTTGCATCTAGGCACTGCAATTAGAGAGTGGCAACAAAACGTAAGCCCATGTGCCACACACTGTATGAGGTGGGCAGGACAGTCCTGATGTGCTCATGTATTCATGAACTCACTTGTTCATATGTAGTGCCTTTTAATTCTGATTGATCTTATTATTTATATCAAATACAACAAATACAACATGATATACACGTACAGCACAACCCAAGCAATGCAGCTGCGCATATTTAAACAATTTTAAATAAACACATGAAATAGAGAGTGAACACTTACTCTTAGGTGAGGAGGCTTCATTTTCACAATATCTGTGTTGTGTGGATCTAGTTCCAGATTCATGTTCTCCTGTGTAAGATATGAACCGCAGAATATTTGTACTGATAAATCAAAAACAGGATTGATAAGCACAAATAGCCTGATTCTAATCTATATTATTCATCATGATCTACCTTAAACTATTTTTAAACAAAAATTTAGTTTTTATTTTATTCTATTCTATGCATTTTATGGCATATAAGCTGTGTAATAATAATAGATAATAACTTTTCAGTGCTTAAAATTTCAGTTTCACATTAACACATAATTCATGACATTGGAAAATAAAATTAAAAAAAAAAAAGTTCACCATTCATGTTCATGAGAGTGTTTTGATTGTGAATACACTGAAACAGGCATTGTTTTACTGTGCATGTGCTTTTATATTTACATTTATTCATTTGGCAGATGCTATTAACCAAAGTGACTTACAGTTGAGGAATGCAACAAGTGATTTATCATAAGATGGCAATAAACACAAGAAGTGCCTGTATACAAGGTTTCAGTCATCATTCAAAATAGATAAACCTAGGACAGGAAGGGATAAAGGATAACAAAAAAAAAAAAAAATAGAAAAAGTGAAGGCATGGTTTGTTTGTTTTTACCATCAGTTTCTTCTGTCAGCAAATGATGTTGTTCTTTTTGCTTGTCCACTATAACTAAGTCAAGCTGACAATCTTTTTGCTCATTTCTCTTATGTTTTCTCTTTTGGCAGCAATACCCAGATAATACTGTGGGGAATAAAACAAGTTTTTCAAGGATTTCATTATAAAAACAATAATATATTAAATAATAATAATAATTACATTTGAATAACTTTTTAAACATCAAATATTATATTAAAGAAAAGAGCAGCTTCAACATTCCTTAACATTTCTTATGTTTTCAACCACAGAAACAACAAGAGGGTGAGTAAATAATTGCAAAAATGTAATTGAATTAAAAAAAAAAAATTAAACTTACCTGCCGCAAGTAATATCGGTATTCCAAGTACTACACAAATCAAAACATTTACATTAACATCCAGGTCTGCAACATTAATTGCCATGTTCCTAAATTCAATCTTATTATGTCTTATTCTCTCTTTGAAATCAGGTGAGCCAATCACGATGGTGTCCTCTGCAAACTAGAAAAGTTTGTCACATTTAGTTTCAGATATAAATACATGCACCATTAAATAAGTGACTATATAATTCTGGTACAGGTATGTATTTCCAGGAAAGTTGAGACAATTTGTAAAATACAATTAAAACAAGAATCTGTGATTTGTTTAATTATCTTGAAACTTTATTTAAATTCTAAACATACAAAGAAAAGATTTCCAATGTTTTTACTGATCATTGATTTGTATTTTGTAAATATAAGCAAATTTTGGGGACAGGAATATTTACCACTGTGTTACCTTACCTTTTAACATTTAATTATTTGGGAAATAAGGACACTAAGTGTTGCAGTTTTGCAAGTGGAATTTTTGCCTATTCTTGTTCAATAGAAGACTTCAGCTGTTCAGCAGTCTGTGATCGTCGTTGTCTGATTCTCCTCTTCATGATGGGCCACACATTTTCAATAGGAGACACTTCGAGTCTAGCACATTCACTCTGTTTCTATGAAACCACCCTGTTGTAGCACATGCAAAATGAGGCCTGGCCTTGTCTTGCTCTAATAACCATGGTCTTTTCCCGGGAAAAGATGTCATCTAGATGTGTACCGCATTTCAAATAGCCTATATCTGTATTATTTTTTTTCATCCCAGTAATTACAATTACAATATCAATATATGAAATACAATAAAAACTGTGACTGGCATTGAAAAGCCATTTGTGCAGCCGTCATGTTCTATCAGGGAAAATAACATACCATAACAATCGTAGAGAGGTAATTTTTCATAAATGAGGACTGCGTGGACGGCTAAAAAGGAATAAGTACGGACCTCATCAAGTACTCGAGCACCACACACGAATAAACACAACAGTCTATTCTCCATTCATTTAACAAATTAAAAAATCGATTACAGCTTTCAGACACAACTCTCTTCTCATTTTAATAGTTAATTTGAGGCAGTTTCTATTGAGTTATTTTAATGACAAATGTCCAGAGCACAAAATAGCCTATGCAAGAATGCATTAAATGCGTAAGCACAAATCTTTCTGCTCGCAGGTGGATTCCCATTCACTCTCACAGAAAACAGATGTGTTTTCTATCGGTTAGACCAGTGGTTCTCAACCTTTTTTTCCAACGAGCCGCACTATGGTCCAAGTGCAAGTCTCGCGGGCCGCACGCATATCATTTACATATTACGTCACCAATACAAACCAACCTGATTTATAATATTATAGCCTAAATATTATGATATTTAATCGATTACATTCATTGAAATAAATTAATAATTCTACTCCCCATAAATAAAACACCTGATGCTGTCGGGAGCAGACCAATTTTGTGAAATTCGGCTCGAAAGGAGTAACAGCACAATGAAGTTGCGATTGTAAGTTGCAGTCTGTAAGACGCGCACGGGAGCATGACTTGACGCGCGACATTGCAGAAAATGTGCGTTCACAAATGTAGCCTATGTTGATCCAAATATGGAAAGCACTTTCGAATTTAATAATATGAGGTTCTCTCCAGAGATGTTTTGCCACATTTCTGCAATTAAGGATGATTGCTGCGTAGTATGGGTGTTTCTATTTGCCTGAGTTACGGCGCAAACCGAAAATCCAGCACTCTCCTTCACTGCTGATACTGTGACTATTCTTGTTTGTATGTGTTCATTTGCTGGCATTTCCACATTTCTTTTTACTCCCTTAAAAACAAATTTGTCCATTCTGATGCTCAATTTTACCGAACTAATGGCTGTTGATGACTATTTGAATTGAATTCTGCCAAAGTGCGCGCTTGTATGTGTTCATTAAATGCGAAACATTATGTGAGTAGGTCTGCTCATGTCTTAAAATAATATATGAAAAACAAAATAATTTTACATAAAAACATTAGGCTATAGCTTATATTTCTTTAGTACATTTTTAAATGAATGTAAAAACTAAAATGAATTGTAAAACTGAAAGTTATTTTTTTTAATTGTGTTCAGCATGGTGGGCCGTATTTGAATTCGTGACGGGCCGCGGGTTGAGAACCACTGGGTTAGACATTAGGCTACATGTGTCCACTCAAACCTTCTCTTCTCTCCAGAATTTAATGTTGCCAGAAGTGCAACCTGGAGTGTGGGCATTGGCAGAAACATAAATCAATGCATATGCCAATAAATGTAAATCAGTATTTATGTAGCATAACAGTACTAAATGTATCTGTCTCACACGTGTCCTGCAAAAATAAAACATCTACTGTCCTGCACCAGGTCTATAGACATGTGGTCACCCTAGCGCAGAGCAGTAATTAAAAAAAAAAAAAAATACATTATAAAAATGAAAAGAAGCAGGTTTTTGTGATCAGATCAACTGGTAAAATCCTGCGAAGTCCAAGGATCCAGTAAGCAAATGCATTCAAACAGTAAGTACAAAACAGCGCTAATGCAGAGAAGACATGGCCGATTTCATCAGAGATGGCATGGATAATAGTACTCACATACAGATGTCAGTATATTATGCTTTGCAGCATGTAGCAGCTATTTGACTAAAAAGAGTGAGTGTTTCATACTGGATGCTGGCTGAAGGTGTTTTTGATTACGCAGTAAGCCTAGTCAGTGGTTCAGTAATTCTGCATGGACCAGTCAGGTCAAGATGGCTCATTTAGTGGCCTTTTGGCGTCTCCCTGTGGTTCTGTTTGGTATCACAGCTTAACTTGTGCAATTTTTTTATTAAATATGCTGTAAACTAAATAAAGTACGTTCATTTTCTTTAAAGCCGCTTTTAAATGATGTGTATCATGAAAAGAGATATACAAATAAATGTGAATTGTATCGATCGCAAACATTTATTTATTTATTTATTGTGGCATATACTTTCATTGTGAATAATGAAAAATTAAAAAGTACTATTTTTTAGTACTTTAGTTTGTATTTATTTATTTTTGGGTGGGGGAGTGGGGTTGAGTACTGCCACTTCTTTTTTCCACTTAATGCACTGATTGCATATCATATGCACGCCAAAGTACATTTCTGCACATAGATCACATGCCAAATAGAAACAGAAAATCGTGCTATTGATATGCATTTTCATAAGACCGGGCTCCTTTGTTTTGTGTTTTTGTTTTGTTTTGTTTTTTAATGCCATATCTGTCACACATTCTTAGCAGTGTTGGGTAAGTTACTTTTAAAAAGTAATTAATTACTATTATTAATTACATCATCAATATTGTATTTAAATTACTTTACTAATTACTGTGTCTGAAAAGTAACTTAGTTACTCAATAAGTAACTTAATTATTCAAATCGCCAATTAGGCTACATCTTAAAATCCCTATAAACCTTAATAGAAACTAAACTCTTTATTCTTTCAGTTTGAGTCAAGAATAGTTTAGCCTTTTAGCTTTAAAACAACTGTAATACTTAAACATTTTTATTAAAAAAAGTAACCCTCTTTGGTTAACTAATAGAAATACTCTGAGTAATAACATATCTGAATAACAAAAAAGCTTAAGAAAAGTTAAACAATACATTTCAGTTTGCCAAGATGTTCAGGAAAAGCCCAAACAGTAAAATCCGTACAATTAATCGCATTTGATTGTCACGCGCATCTCCTCAGTAAAGCCAGTCTGTGATTAGTAGTAAATCAGCATCACCTGCTTTCAGATCGAGCGGCTTTCACTACACAGAGCCGCAGGTGATGGTGATTTACTACTAATCACGGGACCGGCTTTACTGATGAGATGCGCGTGACAATCGAATGCTATTAATTGCACAGCCCTAGTGCAGGTTTATGTAAAAACAACATGTTAACTAATGTAGGTAAGTATAAATTACATAAATTATCTTCTCTGCTGAATAAAGCGGTGTCAGATCGCGCTGTTCTTCTGAAGTAAATTCCTCATAGCAGGACTTCTTTCAAAGACGATGAAAATTAGAATGAAAATGTAAAAAAATTGCGCGCAGGTGACTGCATATAATGAGCTCAGATACGGGAAAGACTGTGCCTCGCTTTAGTTTCATATGGATTACATAAATAATATTCGTTTTCGATTTGAATTCGTTCATTTAAAAGTAGACGCAAGCTTTCTATAGACATATTTCTCATGTCTCTGTGCCAAATATACGCTGAGTTTGTGACGTGTAGAAAGTTGCTCACGGAGACATAGACGGCAAAAATTGCACCCTGTTTTATTTTGCAAAAGCACAATGTTAAAAGTAGGCCCTTTTAGATTCGATTGATTTTAGTCTTATCTGTATCTGAGCGCTTAAGGTTTCTCTGTGAATCAGGAAAAACTGAAAGTGAACTCGCTGGTGTGCAGAGGGTTAAAGACCCTGCATTCAATTTTATCTTCAGACAATTTAGATTTCAAATTCAATATTGATTTTAGAACTGCTGAAATGAGTTTGATCATAATTTTCTTTGTTATTTACTTGATTTATGGAGTAATGTGGATTTCTTAACCTGATACATTAAAAGGATTTATGCTAAAATAACACAGGGCGATAACATATTTTTACTGCAGATTTATATACAATGTTTGTAACTTAAGTAATCATAAAAAAGAGAGAGCGTTATTTAACAATATGTTGAGGAGTAGTAACATTTGTACAGTCTTACAGTTACAACCGACCCTTTGATTGCAGCCATAATATTGAAGTGGCCCTCAGTGAAAATGAGTTTGACACCCCTAATGTTTCTTAACAGAAGCAACTGTCTTTATTGTATAAAATAAAGAAGAACAGTATTGGTTCCTGTAAAGGGCTTCGGCGTAGACTTCGGATATAGAATAGAAAATAATTCACTGATATTTGAAGACTTACCTCAGAGAGAGAGAGACTGTAGCCTATCGGTCGGACATAGGAAGATTAAATAGATACTGCCACAAGCGTTTTCATATCTAAAATACTGCATTGATTACGTGTTTGCCTTTTCCTATAGCTCCTCCCTGATGGAAAGAAAAAGAAACGAAGACGAATGAATCTATGTAAAACAGAAAATATCGTCTTATACACAGCAGCTGGATCGATTAGGTTAGCCTATTTAAACATGAGCTATCAATACATTTAATAAGGCTATTGAATGCTATGTTATTAATGTCTATTGAAACTGCAAATATAAATGAAAATGAAAGCTGTTGCCTAAAACCAGATGTCAAAGGGGAGGAGAAATAGGCGTTCCACCCAAAGACTTCCACACTGAATGTACTTTCACATTTAAAGAATGAAACAAACAGTAGAGAGCTAGTACTGACACCACTAAAGACATCGAAGAATTCGACTGCTGTTGAAAATGGCCGAAAAATCAAAAAAATTCACTTTGTCCGACAAAGACATCAAAGTGGTGAAAAAAACAAGCGATCTCGGTAAGTTAAGCGTGCCAGTTTGATCGGTAGATTTACTGGACCAACGAAATGAAAGCAAGAACTGTTTCTGGTTTTATTCATGGTGAGACTATTTTCTTTAATAAAGACCGACGCAATTTATCAAGTAGCCTAAATCTAAATTAATTGGATGACATAGCATTGTAATTGCAATCTAATATAGCCTAGACAATGAACGCTTATAGTTCTGCTAATAGTTCACCATTAAAAGTGGGAATGTGAAACTAAAGAGTCTTAAATTGTGAATAATCTTCATCAGATTTTTTCGATTTTACTAATTTAAGAATGGTTATTGTTTTTAATGCCTTTAATGAAGTCTGTAAATCTTTCAGATGAATATGACAATGACCCTGCTGTTTTAAGAGTTGAGCTGTCTTGCGGTCATGTCGCAGATCCGATGACACTTACAGATTGTTGCAAAGCTCAGTTGTTAAATGTGAGTGTATTTTTATTGGTAAAGGTTTAAAGTTAAAAGTTTCTGCATGGGGATTTGTTTGACATTCTCCTGGTAGCATATTTGGACATAATTCTGCAGCTACAACCTGTTGTTATATGGGTACAGTCTATATGTTCATTAATGCAATTTATATAATGTCCAGAATGTGTAGAATAAATAAATTTCCTATGAAAACATTTACCTCACTGTACTTTAGAGGGAAAAAAAGTGTAATGTCAAATTGATATTAATAAGCTTTGTTATATGATTTCAGGGAGAAACTGTATTTAAGTGTCCAGTGTGTGACAAAGAATGGCCATATGATGAAGTCCGAAAATCAGCAAAACTTACAATTAATGAGCGAATAGGTTTTGAGGATTTGCTTGGAATAAACGCTGCTAAGAAGTTAGACATAAAGGATGTATGTACATTTCTGCATCTTTACCTGGAACTCATTATTAATTTTATACATTTACAGTATGTACATTTTTTGTTATTGTTTCTTCATCACTGTATTTGGTCTTTCTGCAGTGTCCTGGTTGTGGCACTTTTATACAGAGGGTGCACACCTCCAATCTCGGTGTAGAATGCTTGATTTGCACTAAAAGGACTGGAAAAATCTATAAATTCTGCTGGCAGTGTCTGAGAGAGTGGAAAGGGCCTCAACCTTGTGCTGATAAGTGTGAAAATGTGGGTTGCAATACCAAGGACCAGGAACTACTTAAAGACTGTTCAGTGGTTACTTTAAAATACATTCAAAATGTCCAGTGTCCAGCGATTCGTGCCTGTCCATTTTGTGGCGTGCTGATTGCACACTCAAACGTGGGATGTAAAATCATGACATGCCAGAAATGTTGCAAAGAATTTTGCTTTCTCTGTCTTAAACCTGCTCAAGAGTGCCTAAAAACATCTACTCCTTACGTGTTATGCACAGCTGAAGTCGCACCAAAGCAAGTAGAAGTTGTAAGATTGTGAGCAGATGTGCTGTAAATTATGCAGAAATTACATGTTTATGTACAAGTAATGTAGAATACATTTCACACAATGGATATACATTCCTAGAATCCCGGTGTGTTTGTGTGTATATTAATTTATATATTTTTTTTTCCTGATGTTTATTTTTTATTTTTTCTATTTGAGGAATAGTGTACTTTTAAAATTAATGAAATATAATCATGGATATATGCTAACAGTTAGTTCAATTTGTTTTTATTAGGGCTGGGTAATATGGATTTAAAAAAATGTAAATCTCAATGTTATTTTCTCAGCTCATTGATAATAGTTGATATATTTTTCTAAATATGTATTTGCTCTGAAATTACATAAATCAATAAAATTGTAATAGTATTAAAAATCTGTCAAAATCACAATTTTTGTTTTACATATATTTTCTACGAAAACATTTATTTATTTATTTATTTATCCATTCATTCATTCATTTAAAATGAAGTAAACAACTTTCTGGACATTGCCATACAGTAAGATAAGTGTACTGTAAACTACAACTTAATTCAATTCAGATGTCCACCTCAAATGGCTGTGCCTTAAATAATGAACTATTAAATTTATTAACTGATTTTATTATAATGTTCAATTACTATTAAATATGCATAATAATTTAGCATTCATAATTGTTCATCTTATTTGTCCAGTGCACTAATTGCATATTTTATACACAATAAATTACAAAATAATATGTCCTCAGTGCTTTACTCACAAACTGTAATCATGGTGACAATCAATACACATTATGAAAGTAAAAATATGACTCATATAACTAACAGTAACAACAAGAACAGCAGAACCAAAATATTGTATAACTGTTTAATTGTAAAAGTTTGACAAGGTGGGAAAATGTTTGTTTTTCTACCTGTAAACCATAACATGTAAATATATGGTACCTTTTGTGTGAGCAAAAATTACAGATGGTAATATTGGTAAGAAAAAAAAATAGAATATCTATATAATTAACGAAACATACTTACATAGTCTACAGACAAATTAGCTTGTAAGGTATAAGTATAGGCTACTCCTTAAAATGTGGTTTTTATATCCCTCCACCCCTGCCACAAAATATCTTTGTGACATGCTAATGATTTTTCTGAGACACTTAAGATCAACGTAATTATTTTCCCTAGAAACAGTTTATATACTTTTTTACCATTTTTTTTTTACTGGTTTACAATATTATTACAATTTCTTTTTTTTAATTATTTTGTTCATTTTAATTGTTCCATAATTTACACAATTTCTTAGTACATTTGTGATATAATATGTACTTATATTATTTTCTTTTTTTTATTTCAAATTAATCCAAGTTAGTCCAAAACATCTACAGGCTGAAAGATAAGCGATAAAGGATAGACCGAATCCTGGGAAACTCTTCATCATGAAGTGGGCCTATAAAGAAAACACGCACACAAAAGGAAACATAAAGACACAATCATCAATTGAAAGATTTAATATGATACAATAATTGTATGCAACATTATAAAATCACTAGTGCCAAAGCAAAGTTTATAAGAATACAGAATAAAATAATGAATAATAGGACTGACCTGGATCTCTCTAGTGACTGGTTGGCTTTGAATCTCTTAATGTGTGCAGGTTTCTGTGAAAGGTATTTTTAGGGTTAGAGTTAGCTGACAGAGGACTGCTGCAATTGTTTGTGAATTTAGAATGTTTTTATTTTTTGTTGTTGTTGTTTTTATAATTTCCTTATTATAGGTTGTTTATTTCAATTATGTTTCCATGTTGTTTTAATTATTTTGTTTTAATTACTAGTCATTCCTCGTACAATGACTAACCCACTGCTTAACCACAATAGCTGTTTCTGAAACTGTAATAACTTCACTGTACATCTGTCTTTCAAACCACTAAATAATAATAATTATAATCAATTGTTTTTCTATTAACTTACCTGCATATGGCGATTAATAAATGCAGCATATAAAATATTAATTGTTACTCATGTTCATATGGTCATTATACTGAATGCTCGTAGTTGCTCATATGTTGGCTAAGGCACTAACGTTAACAAATAGAACGAATATAACCTTATTGTAAATGTTACCTCTTAATTTATTTTAAATAAAACAAAGTTACATTTTATACAAATCAGAATCAGATTAAGTTTATATTATGAGAGTGCAATATTAAAAAGAAAAATGAAAATGATCATACCTCCACCACGCATTTTCAGCACGGCATGAATGACAGAGAGTTCTTCAATCTTGTAATAATTAAGGTTTTTATTTTCTTCAAGATCCTTTCCATCGAAAATCAACCTCAGTTGGTTGAGATCTGACAAGAAAGACAAAGTCAAATATTAAGAAGTCGTTAATTTTGAACCATGTAGACAAAAGTTTAAATTTACCATTTACTCCAGGAAAATGACTTATGGCTTGTTTCTTTAAATCTCCAACGGTCAGTTTCCCATTTCCTTCATTTGGTGCTGGTGTTGGCAGATTTAAAGTTTTAATTGTACTTTTGTTGATCTTCAAATAGACCTGGAACTCCATTCTCGTTCTGTTAGAATTTTCTACTTCGAGTGACGTGAGACAGAAACATGGTGGCTTTATAAACAGCCTTTACTTTCACTTTTATTTCTAAAATGGAAAAAAGGTGTAGGCTAAAACACTATTGTCAATTCATCTAAAGTCAAGGTGATGCATGTTAAGTTTAGATCACATTAACCAATCCATGTGACAAAATCAAATGAATCATGGCACATTTTATTGCTTCCATATCCAATAATAGGCAAAAGTCACCTAAAAGATGACCATCAAAGATACCTTGAATTGTTATTTGAAGAGCAGGCTGATTTGACTAAATCACCAGGACAGCAGAAGTAAAAGCACAGGTTGAGTGACGATAGAGAGGAAGACAAAATATGCACAAAATTATCAGTTCTTTCTGTGTGAAGTAAAAACAATCTGTTTTCCTTTGATAGGCACATCTCTCAGTGTTTATTTTAGCACAGTATTGACCACTGTTCAGATATAGATTCAAATACAGTCCTTAACAGAATCCCATAACAGCATTTTAACATCACAGATAGAGTGGTGGTTACATTACAAAGAGACACTGAATGCAAGATAAACATGAGAAAGCAAAACTTCCCCATCCGCACACACCGTGTGTCTACATGCAAATGCTTAAAAGAGAAACAATATATTTTCCAATGGTGTCTAACCCTACTACAAAATTACTTTCAGATGCTGAGTCCGAGTTGTTTGATGTTCTCCCAGTCTTTCCAGGATCCATTACACTCTGTATTCTCCTGCATTTAAACACCTTTATGACAAATCATCTGTAGTACGCTCTGTTTCAGGAAGGTCGTTAATTTATCATTAATAAGATAAAATATGATGAATGAATGATCAGTGAAAGTCAGAGAAGCTCATACAATACACTATATTTAAAATTTACAAATGCAATGAAAATAAAGGTATCACTATCTGCAAGCCTAGTACCAAAATGAAAAGTATCGTATTGGCCTTGTTCTGGAAAAATTGTTACATCCCTAGTAATTGTGAAGTATTTTGGGAAATTATTATTATTATGTGTTTTATAAAAGTTGAAGTTGAAGATAGTTCACTGTTTATTTATTTTTACTTAATTTGTACTACTTTATTATTAATTTTGCTAATGTTTAATGGTTAAATGAAGCCTGCCAGGTTCAATTTAGAACCCTTTTTACTAAGAAATCTAATCTTGGCACCCTAATTTTTCATTTCTAGTCCCTCCACAATGACTGGCACTAGTATTATGTTGATATTTTATTTGTTCTTTTCAAACAACTTCCTTGTGTTTTAGCTAATTATCTACTTGTGCATTCATCAAATGTTTTTTATCGAAAGAGAAAATAATGTGCCACATGACATGTTATATCAGTTGGGCTGGGTTTTTTAGGGAGATTTGTGAGTGTTGGGGGAATACCGAGTTCTTGTGTTGTATCAGAAACAAAACAAGTCAAAAACACTATGTATTATTAAGGAAGTAACACTAGAACATCTTAACTTCCCCTTTGCTAAAGAATACATCGTAAACATGCTTGAAATGTTATGAGGATGAGTGACAGTTTTTATTATGAGGTGAGAGTGAAATAGAAACTAAACTGTTTATTTGAATTCTATTTTCATCATCATTTCAGTGCATGTTTTATACCAGGACAACTTAACACAGAAAAAATGCATATTATGATACACAACAGAAAACTAAAATACTTTTCTGGGGGTTTGTATAAGAGTTACAGTTTACTTGTTTATAGGAAATGTAAGGTTATAACCTATATTTTTTTTATTGTATCCAATTGTATTGTCTAGGGCTCTGTGTATGTCTGTACTCAAATTCCTTGTTCACATAAGCATACTTGGCAATAAAGTTGATTCTGATATTTGTTTTGACATATTATATTGACCATAGACCATGTTTTATTAGTAGTGTTCATGCCAGCAGTTAACTTTTTTTTACCCCAGCTCTGCAGAATGAAGTTTTATATTTCATCCCTTGAAGGGGAGAAACAGAAAGCAAGAAAAGAAAGAATGTCCACGCCCGGTTTGCACATAAAGTGAAAGTAAGAGCTGTGTGAAGTCTTCATGTGTTTTAGTGCCATATTAAGCAAGAGTAACAATATTCCTCAACCACAAACCTAACATTCACGATAGCACAGAATCAGAATGGCCTTTCAAGTGGATTATGTCTACAGACCAAATGATATTGGTGAGTTATGCACAGTAATTCTTCTTTTCAGCAAAATTGCATGTTGATTGTAAGTTGAACTAATTATTTAATTCCATTTTCGACTGCAACTTTTGTTCTGTGCCTTGAACTAGGGTTGGGTGATATGACCAAAATCTTATATCACAATAAGAGTAATTTTATTCCATGATAATAATTTATAGAGAGAGAGAGAGAGAGAGAGAGAGTTGCTTTAAATAAAGTTTTTATGATATCAAAATTTTTAATACCTTTGAAAGTTCATGAATCTCATCACCAATTTCAATATCACAAAACAACTAATACTAGCCTAACTTTTATATATAGAGAAAAAAACTCTCAAACTCACTTAAGACACGGAAACAGTCATTGATAAAATAGAAACGACTTATTACAACCAATAGGACAAACAAACTAGAATAGAACAAAGATACAAATGAAATAGACCTACCGGCAAGAGCTGTTATGTTGTATGTTGGAGTAATTCCATTTTTTACTTTTTCATTCTTATTACAGTTACAAAAGTCATTTAATCAAGAGCAATGAGATTTATTTATTTATTTATTTATTTAGCAAGGAGAATCCCATTCACAATCTCTTCTTCCAGGGAGACCTGGAATGACACAATGACACATAATCTTTAATAATTAATATGAATGTCACAAACAGCAGCAGGTTATTGGTTTCCATCACTTTAAGACCGAATGCTTGGATCTAATGTACTGATTCTACTGGAGACACATGTGGTTTCTTTCTCAACTGTTTATGTTCACTCTAGACATAAATTACTGTGTTTACAAAGATGTTCACAAAAATGGGCATTCTGAGACACAAGAGTGTGTATTTGACTGTTCAAGCCCATATATGATACTTCAGACAGCACATGCATACCAAAATGAGTTCTCTTTCACTGCTTATTGCACTTGACTAATTTAAAATCACGCTTTAAACCAAAAAGCTTAAAAACACATTCAAATGAAAAGCTTTCATGATGGCACAGCAAAGCATTGTCACATCAGCATAACCGTGATGGAGACGACAAAATCTCTACCAGTGACAAATTACGGTTAACGGTGTCTACCTGTATATCACCCACCCCTACCTTCAACTGGAAAGTAGCCTACATAAGACAATCTTTAATTTTGACCATCTGAGCTCTGAATAATGTTTCTAAACTCTTTTCAGATAAAAATGACAATGACCTCAGCATTTCAAGGGCTAAGTTATCATGTGGTCACGTCACATCTGCTAAGACTTTGGTGGAATGCTGCACAGTACAGCTAAAGAATGTGAGTTATTAGGTTGTCTTGAAAGAGTCAACCTTCGGATCTACTAATTAAACTTATTAGGCCTGAGAAAGCCAAAATACTGATATTCTATTTAAACTTATTATTTTACTTCTGAGACTAAAGGTCCTTGCGCACTGAGTCCGAAATTTTCGTATGTGTTTTTTCGTATTCATCATCCTAAAAATTCGTCAAGCACAGGATGAATTACTACGCATTGGACTCAGTGTGAAAGGTTTCTGTGTGTGACAAATTTTTAGGATGATGAATACGAAAATACACATACAAACATTTTGGACTCTGTGTGCAAGGACCTTTACTCCCAAAAATCCCCCAAGTTTAAGGCGGGAATACACTACATGACTGTTGCACAGATTTATGCCTGATTTGCAGTCTGGAGGAGTTGATGCAGTAAGGCCCTGATCAGACAGAACGTGTTTTTTGCATTGAGAGGCACCTTTTTTAAATAGTTATTGTTAAACATGTCCGTCGCATTTTTTTCCATTGTCCAATTGAATGAATAAAGACCTTTATGGTGGCGGGAGTTTACAGTTGCTTGAAAGTCCAGAGAGTGCAGTGATGGAGGAGAAACTTAAGGTGGCTGTTGCAGGTTACCTGGAGCTGACTTCACGAACCACAACTACCACAATGTTAAAGTTTATGCTGATATGACAGTTTACTTAGCAAACCAAAAATTGTAGAGCTCTCACGCAATAATCCTTGATTAGACTGACAGGACAGCTGATTCAGTGGTTGCCTAGCAACATAAAAAAAATGCAGCACACTGCTCTTTTCTAAATAAAAAAAAAAGTCAACCTAAAAAGGCAATGCAGTGCACCCCACATTTTGAAATCAGAAAAACGCATTCTGTCTGATCGGGGCCTAACACTTTATTTTGATGATCCATTTTAGACACTTTAACAACTACAAGTAACTAAAAGTGACTTTTATTGCTGTAACTTATTGTAATCATATTAATTTAGTAAAATTATACAGTGGGCATGACATTTTACAGTTTGAAATTTTATATTTCATTATTCTTCCATTTTTTTATTTGTAGGGACAAGTGGAAATGAAATGTCCGATATGTACAAAAGTGTGGCCATATGGTGAAGTGAGAACATTGCTAACACATAAGGAACAACTTTATTTTAAAGACACACTTCGGGAAAATGCTGCTAAAAAGATGATTGACATCAAAGGGGTATATAAACTTATAAACTTATATTCCTTCTTTTTGTTTGTAAACCCAGTGTATCCATTTAGATTTTTTAACCTTCATTTTACGCTCTCTTTCTCCCCACTGTTCTTGTATGTTTAGTGTCCTGGCTGTGGTTCCTATGTTGAAAGAAAGGATTCTTCTAACCTCTGCATTCAGTGTCCATTCTGCACAGTAAAGATTGGGAAAACATATGAGTTCTGCTGGCAGTGTGGAGGAAACTGGAAAGGGCCCCGACCTCGCACTGATAAATGTGATAATCTGGGTTGCTCTAACAGTGACTTAAAAATGCTAAGAGATTGTAAAATGATAACTTTAGCACATTATAAAGATCAAAACATTCAGTGTCCATCGATTCGTGCCTGTCCTGATTGTGGCATGCTGATTGAACACACTCTAGAAGGGTGTAAAATGATGGCATGCTTTAATTGTAAAATATCATTCTGCTTTGTCTGTCTAAAATCATCTGGTTGTTGTAATTCTGGTGCTGCACCAAGACAGACATCAATTCCTTAGAATCTCAATAATTGACCAAATGTTAATAGATGTAATATCTTTTTGATTAGAATTATTGTAATGAATTATTATGCATAGTATGGAAATAAACAATCACTATTTTGAACAAAATTTCAAGGGCTTACAGTTTTTCTCAATCACTTTGGATCAATTCTTGAATTTGATTGTTTTTTTTTTCTTTTCAAAATATAATCTCATTTCATTTATTTAGAATGATTTGTACACAATGTGGGACCATTTTTGTTGTTGTTGTTGTTGTTGTTGTTGTTGTTTAAGTTGTTTGTTTGTTTGTTTGTTTGTTTGTTTTTCCTCTGTGTGTATGCTCTGTGTTCTTCGATGTTGCTTGACAGACTAATGAGTGCCACCTGATTCCTGTTCAAGCTCCTTAAAGTGGAGTACAAATGAAACCCAGAGAATTCCAGTCTGGGGAGAGAGACTGAGACTTTTCTTGTTAAGAGACACTATCAGTGCTCTTGTTTCTCTATAGTGTATACTACTTTTGGTTTGCTTGTAGTGTTTTTAGTAAAGCTGTGTAGTGTGTTTCAGCTTATTGGTATATCCCTGAATCTGAGCTGTATTGTGTGTGTTCCAGCTACTTTTGGTATTCCTTTAAATGGGGGTGTGTTTTAGCTAAATGCTGTGTTCCATGAAACTGTAGAACCATCTGAGATGTGCCGAGCGCTTCAGCTGTTTCTATATAATTTATATGTGTGGGATTGTTTAATTGAATTAGAGAGGGAGTCAGGAAGGATCTCTGTATTTTATTATATTTCTTGTGGTAGTGAAGTTATTCCTTTAAAAAAAAAAAAAAAAAAATCAAGTATGCTTTTGTTTATTGTTTTAGCCTTTTCCTCTCCTGAAGCTTTTGTTTGATTAATTTTAAACAAAAATTAGTGATGTGACCACATATATGAAGTTATCCATTGTACTCATCCTGTGATGAAGAGAGTGCCTTGGAACAATTGGTAACTACAATTAGGTTCAAGAAACGTTTTTTGTTTTTTAATTCAAGGACTCATGCTTTTTTGTGTCTGAACAATTAGACAAATCTGAAAAAAAGAAAAAAAAATCTCACGTGTTTGTGCTTTAGGAGGTTATAATATGAGGCTTTACTGTTAGAATGATGTTAGATCCAAACTGCTGGATGATACAAGTTTGTTAATGTTAGGAGTTGGGTAATTTGAGCCAGCAGCTCACCCCTTCTTATGATTAAAAAGTATTATTTTACTGTAATTCTACATTATATCTCTCTAATTTTAGACCAAACATTTTTGATGTTCTTTTTTAACTTGATTTTCTTCTGAAATGTTTAAATAATTTTAATAATGCTTTCAAAGTTGTGAACTCTATATTTGAATAAAAGAAGTCATCCATCCATTCTACTATACTCTTTGTTCTTATTAGGGTTGTGGGGAGCTGGATCGTAACCCCAATCAAGTCTCCTTTATTTGTATAGTGCTTTATATAATACTGGTTGTGTCAAAGCAGCTTCACAGAGTCAAACAAATAGTTTGTCAATAATGCAAGAAGACAATAACAGAGTCAATTTTCAGCTAAAGTCAGTTCATTGATGATTCAGTGATGTCATCATCCAGTTCAGCTCTCTTCAATAGTGTTTGTGCAATCAATCAAGCAAGCCAGAAGTGACAGCGGCAAGGAACCAAAACTCCATCGGTGACAGAAACCTTGGGAGAAACCAGGCTTAGTCGGGGGTCAGTTCTCCTCTGGCCAGATGAAACCGGCATGGTGCAGTTTAATTCCAGGCTGCAACACAGGTGCAGAAGGACTCATCTGGTCCTCGTGGTCTTGTGCCGATGGTCGTCGAAGTCTTCGCAGGGGATCTGTCTCTGGGTCGCACCTAGTTGACATGGTATCCACTGACATTCAGGGCTATAGAAGTCATCTCTAGGTGCTGATCCACCATCTGATCTAGATATAGACTGAATCTGGTGGCTACGGTGACCTCGGAATAAGAATGAAACAGACTAGCATAGATGCCATTCTTCTTACGATGTAGCAAGTATACCAGGTGTTACGGGAAGTGTTCCCGGTTCCGGTTTACCTAATTACTGCAGCCTAATAATCCTTTAACGGATTTGAATTATAGAAATGTGAAGGTGTGTTATGTGTAAGCCAGAGATAGGTCTTTAATCTAAATTTAAACTGACAGAGTGTCTCTGCCTCCTGAACAATGCTAGGTACTGTAGATTGTTCCAGAGTTTGGGTGCTAAATAGGAAAAGGATCTGCTGCACACAGGTGAGGAAACTCCATGGATGGATGGTCAGTCCATCACAAAGCTCACACACAGATTTTAAGATGTCATTTTTATTGAATTTCTCTTCCTTTGACATAGCATGAGGTAAATTTTTTTAGTTTTACTGCATATTCAGTGGCCCTGTTTAACTCCACGTGGCTAAACTTGCCCCCTGTGAGATAAGTTGATCCACATGGAGATGGCTTTTTATTTTTGAAAACAATATTTTGAAAGAGGTTTATTTTTGATCAAAAGTGATAATTACCAAGACTGCACCACATCCTGAAATGTATGTAAATATTTAAGTTGGATCCATTAGGCCTACTGTCATGAGCTTGCTTTAAACACATTGTAAGTAAAAACTGGCTCAATTCACCCCACTCTCGTCTAATTATTCGAAAGGCATCAATA
Source organism: allo-octoploid hybrid of Carassius auratus x Cyprinus carpio (assembly GCA_024542945.1). Taxonomy (NCBI): domain Eukaryota; kingdom Metazoa; phylum Chordata; class Actinopteri; order Cypriniformes; species allo-octoploid hybrid of Carassius auratus x Cyprinus carpio. The sequence continues at coordinate 47,797 of JANHFF010000430.1, forward strand.
TTTTTATAAATTTAAAGGTGGTTTTTCAAATTATCTGGACAGTTTTTAAGCCTAAAAACATGTATGGTGTACTCATTACATATTTAATTATTTGCATTTAATCACCTGTTTGTATCCAGACCGGTTCAATGGGAGTACTAGAGGTGCTAAGAATCCTCAGAGAAAGCAGGAGCACCATCTGTTGAGGCTGTAAAAATAGAATACTGGAATATCTGGTGAACACTTTGGTTGGGTATTGTGTTTTTTTTTTTATTATTTTTTTTTTTTGTGATAGTGGTACCAAATCGATACTTTTAAAAGGAATTAAGGAAATAAGAGCCACATAATGATAGTGGATGACATTAAAGAACGACTTTTTTATTGTAAAGAATAAATCTTTAAGTGGAACAATATCTTAAAAGTTTAAAGTATACGGAAACCTGAAACATGAAGACAATAAACACTCGACTGCAACAATATATAGTTTATCTGTTTTCCTCAAACCATCTCAGGTATTCTCATAATAATTAAGTATATTTATAATCCATTGCTAATCAACATAGCCTTCTTTACAGTGCAGAATATATTTTCTGCTTCATTCTGTGATGAAAAAACCACATCTGATCACAAAAGGATGTATTTGATGTGGAGTAAAAACATTTTTTGTTGGTCAACAGATCTTCAGTGCTTCTCATTGCAAGTCATTATAAGCGAAGTTTAGCTTTAGACATTTTATTTTAAGCGTGTTTAATGTAGCTAGATAATGGTAGGCTACCTGCTGCCATAAGAGCAAGTGTAATTGAAGCATTCATGTGCTCCTCGGATGGTCTTATTATATGTGTTGGATTTGTATTATCAGAGCTTTCCGACTTGCGTTCACATTAATTTTATCAGTCAAAATTATAATTCTGATTGTTCTGACACCACATGAATGCAGTATAATTTAATTAGTGATCAAATGCAGTGAAACAGCACATCTACAAATTTTCGCTGTCAGGCAGAAATCCTGTTTTTCCAAAACCACTTTTCAAGGGAAAATGTTTTAAATTTAAATATTTAAAATTATATTTTAAATAACTCAGCATCAGAGCTTTATATGATCAGACATTTACATGTGTCATTATAGTATTAACAGTTTCAAAAAATCAATCTCAAATGGAGTTACAAGGTTTTTGACCAATTCAATTCAAGTTTATTTGTATAGCGCTTTTTACGATACAAATCATTGCAAAGCAACTTTACAGAAAATTAAGTTTCTACAATATTTAGTAGTAGCTTATCAGTGGTGACTGTCAGTTCATGTGCATATGGCAGAAATGTTCAGAAAAATCAATAAAAGACGTAAACAAATAGACGATTAACACTATTAACAACAATTATGCAATCAAACTTATAGCAAAATGTGTTAGTTCTGTATGTTGTCTCTGGGTTAGCATCATCTGAGGTCCTCTGAGGGGTTGGCATCATCTCTTCTCAGGTGTTCTGGATCCAGACTGGAGCTTGTGTAAATCCTAGTTACCACGGGATGTAAATCCAGAAGAAACAGAGAAACAAATAGAGACATGATTAGCGTAGCTGCTGTTCCAGCCAAGTAAAATTAATTAGTTTAACTCAAGCTAAAGAATAATAATGCACATTTGATCAGATATAACTGCAGTCCAAAATTATGAGATGCATTATTTGAATGCTTGGCCAAAGAGGTGTGTTTTTAATCTAGATTTAAACAGAGGAAGTGTGTCTGAGCCCCGAACATTATCAGGAAGGCTATTCCAGAGTTTGGGAGCCAAATGCGAAAAAGCTCTACCTCCTTTAGTGGACTTTGCTATCCTAGGTACTATCAAAAGTCCAGTGTTTTGTGACCTTAGGGAGCGTGATGGATTGTAGCGTGGTAGAAGACTAGTTAGGTACGCAGGAGCTAAGCCATTAAGGGCCTTATAAGTAAGTAATAATATTTTGTAACTGATACGGAACTTAATAGGTAGCCAGTGCAGAGACTGTAGTATTGGGGTAATATGATCATATTTTCTTGACCTGGTAAGGACTCTAGCTGCTGCATTTTGGACTACCTGTAGCTTGTTTATTGAGGATGCAGGACAACCACCTAGCAGTGCATTACAATAGTCCAGTCTAGAGGTCATGAATGCATGAACTAGCTTTTCTGCATCAGGAACAGGTAACATGTTTCGTAGCTTGGCAATGTTTCTAAGATGGAAGAATGCTGTTTTTGTAACATGGGAAATATGATTTTCAAAAGACAAGTTACTGTGTAATATAACACCCAGATTTTTGACAGTAGAGGAAGTAACAGTACATCCGTCTAGTTGCAAATTGTAATCTACGAGATTCTGTGTAATGTTTTCTGGTCCAATAAGTAATATCTCTGTATTATCTGAATTTAATAGGAGAAAATTATTGGTCATCCAATCTTTTACATTTTTAACACACTCTGTTAGCTTAGATAATTTAGAAGTTTCATCTGGTCTTGTTGAGATATATAGTTGAGTATCATCAGCATAACAGTGGAAACTAATCCCGTATTTTCTAATGATATTACCAAGGGGCAACATGTATATTGAAAATAGCAGAGGACCTAGGACAGATCCCTGTGGCACTCCATATTTTACTGGTGATAAATGAGATGACTCCCCATTTAAATAAACAAAGTGGTAGCGATCGGACAGGTAGGATCTAAACCATCTTAAAGCCTGCCCTTGGATACCTGTATAGTTTTGTTATCTATCTATGAGTATGTCGTGATCTATGGTGTCGAACGCAGCACTAAGATCAAGTAAAACTAGCAATGAGATGCAGTGAATGACAGAGATATGTGTTTTATCCATCAGTTGAAATGACCGCATCTGAGTGAGTGCATTTATACTTTATTTTGTTCCTGAATAGCACTGTTAGATCTATCTGAAAACATTACTGCACTGTTTGTTTCATTTCATCTTTGTGCTATTGCTAGTAGCCTAAATTGCTTACTTATTACAGTCTGTTTACTTGTCTTTATGTAACTTTTCTTTTATTAAAATGCAAGGTTACATGAGTCAAAAATAATGAAAACAACTTTTCTTTTTCCTTACATTTTTTTTTAATAATTCAATGAAAAAATTGTTCTTTGTGTTGTTTTAATTTTCAAAATCCACTGCATATTAAAATAGAATGATGTAACTGAAACAAAAACTTGTCTTACCCAACATTCTCATCCAACAACACCACCCCCGTCCCAACCTTTTGTTGTTACATTTACTTGAGTAAATTTTTTGGGTAACTAATCATTTCAGAGTATATTTGAAGATGGGTACTTTTACTCTTACTCAAGTACATTTTTAGTGAAAAAACTGTACTTTTACTTCAGAGAATTGGACTTGTAACCAGAAGGGTGCAGGTTCGAGTCTCGGTGCTGGCAGGAGTTGTAAGTGGGAGGGAGTGAATGAACAGTGCTCTCTTCCACCCTCAATACCCATGACTGAAGTGTCCTTGAGCAAGGCACTGAACCCCCAGTTGCTCCCCGGGCGCTGGATATAGCTGCCCACTGCTCCGGGCAGGGGCGGACTGGCCATCTGTGTGATCTGGAGAATCACAGAACGGCCGGTACAGAAAACGGAAAGAAAAGGGTGGGGCTGAGAAGGCGAGAGAAAAAAAAATTGCGGAATTTACTACATTGCTACATTTTTAATGATTACAGTAGTTAAAACAGCTAAACTTCAACATTTTAGCTGCAAAATGCCACATGCAGTAGCTAATATTAAGAAATATGTTGTGCTTTTACTTTTAAAAATGTTGGTAACGTTACAGTTAATGCTTACACACTTTGAAGATTTTGAATACAGAAGTTACATTTGTAATGGTGTATTTTCATTTAGATGTGGTATTATTATTTGTGCAGTAAGATTAAGATTATTATTATTTATTAAGTAATAAATTCATTTTAAGACAGCATGGAATAGATTGTATAATATGCTGTTATAACAGCATATTATATAATCTATTCCATGCTATCTTGGAATAAAACCTGTTTTTTTTTTTTAAATCCATTCCATCATTTGTTTATTCAGATTGAGCTTAGACCAAGAGCAGAGAAAGACACCCACTCCAGCTCAACATCTAGTCAACATCAGTGCTATTGCTATAATTTGGATGGTATAGTATCATGAGCCACAATTAAAGTCTTGTGACACTCATGCCAGGCGTTATTGTTGTTGTTGTCGGGTTTCCACACGCCGATTGCTTTGGGCTGGGCCTAGTCAAAGTCCAGGGCCGTTTTTTTAGTCCCAGTCCGTCCCTGGCTCCGGGTGTGTGTTCACGGTGTGTTCACTTCTCACTGCTGTGTGTGTGCACTTGGATGGGTTAAATGCAGAGCACCAATTTCGAGTATGGGTTACCATACTTGACAAATGTCACGACTTTATTCCAAACGTGCCGTCTACTTTTCTCTGGGCAATGAACGATGCCCATTCGCAAATGATTCATTCTTTTGAGTCAATTCTGTTCAAAAGCTTGATTAAACCAGTTGGCTAACTAGTGAACTGGTTCGTGAATCAGTTTGAATGATTCGTTCAGTTCCCTGCCGCACACGCTGAGGGTCTGAAGCGGTTCACTCAGAGTTGTAACAGAAAGTTTAAGAACATCAAGAGCGTTGAAGACATGGCTTTGGATCTACAGTCAATTGAAAGCAAACCTGCAAAGGCTATTGTTTGCTAGCGATGAAGATCTTTATTAGATGAACACAGCGTGTGCTGTCTATGGTACAACAGGCATAACTTAGGCTACATTCGATTACAGTGCACGGTACCACTATGACATTACCAGTTTGTTGTACATGTAACATACATTAAATACAATGTATAATTTTTTACATTAAATAAGCTGTCATAGAGTATGAAATGAATACCTTCCAAACCTGTGTTAGCTCTGTTCCAGGAGGAATGCCTTTAGACACAATTAATATTAATATTTCCACAATAGGCCTATTTAGGCTTGCAGAAATATACATTTGTTTACATTTTGCAAAACAGATGGAAGAAGATCCGTCAATGTGCATTTGGTTCATTATGTTCAGATGTTCGGTAACTTAGCTGTCGTTGAGGAGTTTTCACTCTTCTCAGTGTCAAATGTATATAATACATAATTAATATACTTTAAAATATAATTGAATTCAGTGATGCAAATCAGAATTTTCATCAGCGGTTACTCCAGTTTTCAGAGTAATATGTTCATTCAGAGATCATTCTAATATATTGATTTATTACCAGTGCTGTAAACAGTTTTGATGCTTAATTTTTTTTGGAATGTGACAGTTTGTTTATGATTCTTTGATGAATAGAAAGCTAAAAAGAACATCACTGATAGTAAATCAACATATTGGAATCATCTCTGAAGGATTTTGTGACACTGAAGACTGGAGTAAAGGCTGATATAAAATATATATTGTATATATAAATACATTACATAAAATTGATCTATATATCTAAATAAAAATAGACTATAGATATACCCAAAGTAACTAGTAACTAACTACTTGAGTGTTTTTTTTATCCGATATTTTTTTACTCTTACTCAAGTAACTATTCAGACTATTACTTTTACCTGAGTAAATATTTCTATAAGTACTTTTACTTTTACTTGAGTACAGTTTTTGGGTACTCCACCCACCTCTGACTGACATACTATTATAGGTTTTGTAAAATTTTTTTGGATTATATCTTATTTTTATTTTTTCTGTTTTCATTTTTTATTTTAGTTTTAATAACCCTGCTCTGGATGCATACTACACATTTTGGCAACTCTAGGAGGTCTTCGAAGTAATTTTAAATAGAAAATTTTAAAAATCCCAAATTGTATATGTTTTGTAACCTGCATAGACAACATACTGTATATGTTAGTAAGCTATTCTGAACACTGACATTATTTGACATTTTACAAAAATTGAATATTATTTTTATATTTATTTGTGATAACACACTGAATTATATATGCTAATTATTAAGGTCATGGTATACTGTAGTGTACTACTGTTTGAAATATATCTTGCATAATGTGTAGTCTTTCACATGTGATTTTAAAACAGCATACACTGTACATACTGTGTAGTATGCAGTACATTAGTATTCTATTTCAAAGATAGTCATTCACTTTTTAAGTTGCTGTCTTAAAAAAAATGGGGAAAGTGGGGAAGTCGTGGGCTAGTGGTTAGAGAGTTTAACTCCTAACCCTAAGGTTGTGGGTTTGAGTCTCGGGTCGGCAATACCACGACTGAGGTGCCCTTGAGCAAGGCACCGAACCCCCAACTGCTCCCTGGGCGCCGCAGCATAAATGATACCCACTGCTCCGGGTGTGTGTTCACGGTGTGTGTGTGTGTTCACTGCTGTGTGTGTGCACTTTGGATGGGTTAAATGCAGACCACGAATTCTGAGTATAGGTCACCATACTTGGCTGTATGTCACGTCACTTCACGAAGAGTTGCTACAAACTTTAAAATAATACAATAATAATAAAATAGGGCTCCAGCCCCTTCAGTTATTAAATGCAAACTTATGTGGGGTGTTTTTCATCATATTAAAGAAAAGGTTTCTTTTTAACATGACACAAAGGAAAGAACTGCACTCTCTGTTAAGCAAGTTTTGACATGGCAACTTTTTTTCTGTATCCAATTTTAATTTTTCCTCCCATTGTGTTTTCTTATTTGCAGATAACATAATGGCACTCGTCCCATGCAGAGACCTAATGAAAGTACTTTACCTGTTTGCTTTATAACTTGTACCAGACCCTCATAAAACTGGTTTAAATATCAATGTAGTTTACAGGAATGTGATTAACCTGTGATTTTAGGGAGATTCCATCAACACAAAATGAAAGCAACAACACGGTGGTGTGACCGGTTCTGCAAGGGGACTTTGTGTTTTACTGCTCATAAGATAGATCATTAACTTTCAACCTTGTTTGTTGTTGAGGGTTTGACTTTTGGTTTCACTTTTAAGCAAACCCTTATGACAAGCATCCACTGTAAATGTCACTGAACGGTGTATGATTTTGTTACCTCACTGGTCGGGTCCATATTATGGATGTATACGCCATATGCTTATTTTTTTTGCACTGGGCTGTTTGTGTATAACGACTTCTAAGAATCAATATTTGCATATACCCACTTGTTTTGCTGCTTCACAAATCCATAATGTACATTCTGTTTTGTGAAACTATTCTTTGTTGTAATCAGTGCATTATTATTTATCATATATCATTTAGTTGTTGGTGTGACCAGTGTCTGAATGTGTACAAACACGCTAATTGTTTGGCTGACAGCATGAGCGGAGCACTCGCAAGTATAAGAAAGCGACTGCAAAATGTCATCAAGTCTTTTGTCTGAAGGAGATGTGCAGACAAGCCCGAAGCATGTAAATGAGACGCCATGTCTTGTTCCCCATCAAAGGGAACCATGGTTACTGTCGCAAACTGAGACTTTACATTCCGAAGTGGTACTTCAATATGGCATCATGGAGTTGACACTATGGGGAACACTTGCCATACTAACGGAGTGCCTGCTTAACTAGGCTGAACTTATGCAGACCATAGTGGGCACAAAATAATCTGTCTGTGCAGAGAAATAAAGGTAGAGTCAGGACGCATCAACTCCCAGGCACAAAATCACAATCCATAGACTGCTTAGTTGAGCCACTACTTAAGCTTATTTCATCTACTTGGCAAAAGAAAGCTACAGCTTTTTATGTTCTATTGCAACAGAAGTCCTGGCCTTGAAACCTTCCTCCCTCCCTCACAGGGAAGGTAAAAATACCCAAGTCACATCAGAGCAAAACTAAACCATAATGTCAGCTATGTCAATATTTTGACAAAGCCCTCAGGGAGTAGCTCATCCAAAGGGAGCACTCGACTACAACCTTTGATTTACCACTACTTCTCAGGGGGAGAAATTAGCTCTAGTACCACCAAAAAAAAGGATGAAGCTACGAGGAGCCTAGAGAAAAGGCTTTCTTGCCATTTCAACTCAAATCCCTGGGTGTCCAGTCCTGCTCCTGGAGTGCTGGGGCCATATGTATAAACCCACTCGGAGTAAAAGTTCAGACTTAAGTGTGTCAAAATTCTAAGAATGACGTCATTTTACTCCTGTACTTAGACTTAAGAATAAGAGTGATTCATAAAGCTTCCTAAGTGTTAAGACTAGGTCTTAGCTCCTAAATTATTTAAGAGTGCTGGGGAGGTCTCATAACCTAGGAGTAGCAAGATGGCATTACAGAGGAGGAGACCGCACACTTTCAAAGAACGAAAGAATGTGTTGGAATTATATGATGACAGAGAGTTGATAAAACGTTACAGACTCGATCATCAAGGTATTCTTTTTGTTACTGACCTAGTCAGAAATTCAATAACTCCTCAAACTCTACGAAACAAGGCATTTAACTGCAGAGCTGAAGGTAATAATGACTCTGCCTTTTTTGGCAACTGGAAAAATGCAGCAGTCACCAGTGATGACTTGGGCCCATCACAGTCCACAGTCAGCAGGGTCTTAAATAGCACTAATGCAGCACTAACCACCCCAAACATTGTAAGGCAGTTCATTGACTTCTCAACCAACCTTCAAACTTTACGGCAAAAGCAAGAAGCTATTATGAGAATTGCAGGCTTCCCCAGAGTTGTTGGAGCCATCGATGGCACTCACGTTCACATAATTTCTCCAACTGTAAATGAGGAGGCAAACGTCAGTAGAAAAGCATTAATAACCCGCTCACTGGGTTATTTGAACAAAATTATGTTCGCCCCGGATGTCATCTGGTGGGTGACTCAGGATACCCTTTAAAACACTGGCTCCTTTCCCCTTACAGAAGAGCACAAGGTGAACAGCAGCTCAGTTATAACAGGTACTGTGCAGGACAGAACTTCAGGCAAGACACCAATTTTGTTCAAAAAGTGCATTCTTGATTTGTTCTTATATCATTTTTCGTCTCAAAGAGCACACAAAGCAACAAGAGCTGTGTTGGAGAGAGGAATTGGACAGCTCAGAAGGAGATTCCATGTCCTTCGTGGAGAGATTAGACAGTCCCCTGAGCGTGCTAGTCACATTATTACGGCTTGAGGCATTTTGCACAATATTAGCAAAGCTCTTAATATACCACTGCTTGATGATGACGATGACAGTGATGATGATTATGATGGTAATGACAACAGTAGCATCGACCCCACAATACAAAGTGGTTCAAGCAGAGAATCGATAAGGCACTGCTTTGCAAACTTACATTTTGTGTAAGAAAAACTTGTAGACAATAAGCAACAATTAACAAATTTGTGTTGCTTTTATTTACTCAAACATATGTTCAATCACTGAGTATTCTTCAATCTCTTCAGTTTTAGTGTGTAATAATCATTTTGAAATTTCAACAACTTGATTTGTAATTTTATGTTTTTTTATTATTATTATTATTTTAAGAGACTCAATGTTATCTTCAGGGGCTACACTCTGCAAACCCTGTGTCTTGTGGAGCAGAAGCCTCTTTTGGAGGACACAGAAAGACATCCTGAGATGTGGTGCAATGTGGCACATCAGATGGCCCAGCTCCAGCATCATCAGCACTACATTTACATGCAGAAAATATTAAACAGTGTCAACATGTTTATTCAGTCCGATGTGGTGTGTTTTTTTTTTTTTTTTTTCAGGGTCCATAGATTAAAGTAACTAATGTCAAAATAATCCACATTCATTTTCTTATCATTTTTGTAACTCCTTTAATTTGAGCAGTGCAGGGTCCGGGGCATCTGCAATGCCACAAATGGAAGGGTTGGCCATTCCCAGTATCTCCTCTACAATTTCAGCAATCTCAGACAGAGGATTACATGGAGGGCCTCCACCTATTTGACAAGAACTCAGCTACTGACCACACTGAAACAATCATTTCATATTTAAAAAAAGAGTTTAGTAAGATTAAAATAAATTGTACCTGTGGCACGCATGCTTTCCTTGTATGCTGCAATCTTTTTGCGAGATGTTGCCAACACATTGCACCACCTTTTCTCAGTCTTCAGCAGACCGGTTTGTCAGAGGAAATGCTGCATTTATAGTCATGGCAATTTGTTGCCATGCATTTTTTCCCCCCCTTTACTTGTTATAGTCAGACTGAATTTTCCTCGTATGATGTCCTTCCATTTAAGGACTGATTGCACTAGAAGAATACTTTCTTCCTTGGACCAATTTGGTTTTCTTTTTGATTCCATTTTTAAAAGTTTGGAATATTGGTCTTTCTTTTAAATACAGCTGAGAGTGCAATTTGGGTGATGTAATTAGTCAACTTAATTACATAGAATCAATGTGTGAATTAAATTAATATGTAAACCTATTAATAAAATTGTGCAAGATTGTGAAATATAAAAGTACTTATTTGTAGTTGTGTAAAATAAGTGTAGATATTTGTAATATTTTCGCATATAATGTAAAGCTACCTTTTAAAATAAATTCAAATAACAGAACAATTGTATTGTCTTGATTTATAAATTATGTCATGTTGCTGTGACTTCAACCTATTTACTGGTTTAGAGACTGAGGGCAGCCATTATGTGTTGAAATCATTGTAGTCCTTAATTCACAACAGTTAAGTCAGCTCTTAAGAATCAGGCTTACACTTTACTGAAAGTTTCTTTAAGCCTCTTCATAAAACTATCCTACTCTTACATAGATAACTCCTACTTGTTACTAAGATTTTTTTTGCTCTGAATTTCAAGCTTAAGACTATTCTTAAGATAAATTCTGTGAAGTTTTATACATACAGCCCCTGGTGTCTTGCAAAGGCATACTAGAAACTTCTAGGGAAGCTCTACTAATAATAAACCTAACCATAGGGGAGAGAGCTCAACCCTGCATCTTGAGGACCCACTCAGAGATCTTAAGCACTAATCAAGCACTGCTATAACAAGACCAGGGGCCGTATGTTTAAAGCCGCTCAGAGTAAAATTTTAGTCCTAAATGTGTCAAAATTCTAAGAATGACGTAATTTTACTCTTATTCCTTGACTTAAGAATAAGAGTGATTCATAAAGGTTCCTAAGTGTTAAGACTAGGTCTTATCTCCTGAATTATTTAAGAGAGCTGGAGAGGTCTCATAACCTAGTTAGATGGCAGCAAAGAGGAGACAAACACTTTCCAGCAAATATATGACACACTGGAGTTATATGATAATATGGAGTGGATGAAATGATACAAACTTGATTGTCAAGATCAAAAAGTCTTTTTTTTTTTTCACTCAAGTCAATGCTCTATAACCGAAAAAAAAAAAAAAATAGTAGTTATTTATTATTTTTTTGGCTGGAAATTTGGAAAAATGCAGAAATGCACCGGTGATGACACTGCGTCTTACATATTATGGCACTAACCCCTTACCAAACTCAACAGTGGCCAAAAGTGATGTGTGAAGATTTTTTTTTTTTAATGACCCCACATTTCACTTAAACTATCAAAATACCAAGGGAAAACAAAAACACTGACCAGTTCACTTAATGTTGCTAGATGACCTCATAAAGGTGAGTTCACTGATCTGTATTTATATTTATATAGATCAGTGAACTCAGCTTTATGACATCAGGGGAGAGTCTCGGAATGTACATAAGGCTTTTCAAACAAATGAATTTGTTGCTAGGCTTTTGAAAAAAGTCTCAAAAGAGATGAGGAAGTCACTAAATCTAGTGACAAAAAAACTAAATTGGCAACACTGGCACATTGACTACAACATAAGTTATTAATATTTAATTGGTCCTCTTGTTTTTATAATTTATTCATTTTATTTTCATTTTATTTATTAATTTTATTTATTACATATTATTTTTATTCTAATTCACTTTTCATAATTTATTTATATGACAGCATGGCAAAAAATTATGGCCGCACAATTTCATTGCATTAATATCACAAATAAAACAATTGACTCTAAGCAGCTATGCAATATGCTTACAAAATCTTGTACTTTTTTTTTTTTTTTTAAGGGTAAAGATGTCCAATTTCCTAGGCCGGACCTCATTTTTTACCACTACTATATGGAATATTATTCACTTTCTAACTAACCGCTATACCATATTGCAAAACAAGCCACTTTTATGAAGATTGTGGGCTTTCTTGGAGTTGTTGGAGCCATTGATGGAACTCATGTTCACATCAGTGCTCCAACTGTAAACAAGGAAACATACAGTAATAATTTGTGATAAATTTGCACAATGCAAATACATTTAAATATTAAAATATTTCAGTGTCTTAATTGAATGATTTTATTGTAGTTACATTAAATGATTGGTGTTGCTGCCGTGACTTTACATGAGCAGGCTCACTATTGGCTGATTCAGAGGTCGAGGTCAGCCGTTTTGTGTTGACATCATTGTAGTCCTTAGTTCATAACACTTAAGTGTCAACTCAGTCAACACTTAAGAATCAGTCTTAGCCTTTACTGAAAGATGCTTTTAGCTTCTTTATAAAAGTCTCCTACTCTTAGAAAAGTCCTACTTTTTACTAAGTATTTTTTGACATTTAAGTCAAAGCTTAAGACTATTCTTAAGAGCATTTCTGAGAAGTTTTATACATACAAGCCCAGATCTTCCAGGTCTTCCAAGCATACTATAGGTCCTCATGAGTGCCATAGGTAAACGTGAAATAACTCAAAGCCTAATCCATTGTTAGACATTAGCTGTTTCTTATTAACTCTTTCCCCGAAAGAGTTTTTTTTTTTAAGAAGCCACCAAGAGTTTTATTTTTTAAGTTTTATTCTAGCTTCATGCAGTCTTTTTTTTTTTTATCAACACTTGAATGTGGGAACCTTTCATGAAAAAAGGAGCATTTTGAACAAAAAGCTGAGAAAATTGTGTTTTTGTAAACGACTAAATCTGGATCAGATTCAGAACGCTGATCAAAACGTAGATGAAATGGATAGCTTCTATCAACACATCCAAAGCTTGACTGGTCCTATACCACTTCCTGGGTCGACATTTCATTTGGTAACGTTAGGAAGTTTTGATTTATAGGCTGTTTAATGCTTGATGAACGTGTTATTTTGCATATGCATCTGCTTACATACAAGATCGCTTGTTTCTGCTTCTTCACATGCATTATGACCCAGACGTTCAATACTCTTTCAGATGATGTATAATAGCGCCTCCTACCGTATAAAACACAGAAAGCTGGAACATTCCGTCAGTGGCGGGGAAAGAGTTAAACCTGAAAATTGTCATTTCTCTTTTCCAAGTGCCCTGTTCTACTGCAGTCTCCATAATACACACACACACACACACACATTGGGTTTTCATGTTTTATGGGGTTTCTCCATAGACAGTGCTTTTCTACTGTACAAACTGTATTTTCTATCCCCTTACGCCTAACCCTACACCTAAACCTACCCTTCTCACAAAACTACAGGCAAAAAAAAATAAAAAAATAAAAACACTGTGATTTCTGTGTGATTTATAAGCTTGTTTCCTCATGGGGACAAAAAATGTCCCACAAGGACAGCATTTATTGGTATTAATTTACTTTTGGGGAAATTTGTTTCTCATAATGTATAGGGAATGTCAGGTATACACACACTGAGAAGCAGAGGGTGCCAGATCTCCAGATGATGTCACTGTTATTATACCTTAATCCACAGAGCTCATGTAACTTCTACAAGTTGCTTCAAACAGTGTTTCCCAGAAAGCTGTGGGGTTTTGGCTACAGATTTATCCTTCAGTATCTTTCCTTAATATCTGGTCACGATATATAACCACTGACAAACACCAAACAAGAGATTCATATTAAAATCCTTCAGAATTTATACACTTGCAATGTTTTCTTGGCTAAATTCATGGAAATTCATACAAACTCTTATTTTTGTGTTTCTGAAAATGAATCAACGCATCTATTCTTCACATGTACCAATTTAGTCTCATTCTCGAATGAGATCTCATTACTTATTTTTACGTCTTTTACCTATCTTTATTTTATTTTATTATTTTTTTTAATTATTATTATCTGTGTCTACTGGAAGCTTCTTCGGTCACCAAAACAAACGTGTGTGCCAACATAGCTGGCAATTAGTTGTGGGAAAGGGAAGAAAGCTGCAGACGGGGAGACAACTTTTGACTAAATACTTTTTCTTGGAAGAATGGTGAGAGCCTTGCGAGAGAAAGACCTGATTGTGTAACTGTCCACACATTTACAGTTGCCCTAGTGTTGTCAAATACTGTACATTGGTACAAAGTAGATGATGAAATTTGAGAAAAACCGGAGTGAATGCGCTAAATCTTTCCATTATTCTGCCCCTAAAGTGAGATGATTGACGTGATAACCATAGCAATGAACAGAAAGAAAAAAAATTACAGAATTTGTTTTTGATGTTAATTTAATTATCAACTTTTAACTTGATCTTTTTAAAGCAATGATTGCTTAACTGAAAAATATCTACATTTGTAATATATTAATATCTTGCAGTTACTAGTTCCTTTTTGACCCTCAGAAAATAGACTGTGAAAAAAAAAAAAAAAAAAAAAGAAATAAAAAAAAAAATCAGTCTTGGGTGTTTGAGGTGTTGTGTGACTGGGGCCCAACATTTGGTGCTCTGCCCCTGCTTGGTGAAGGAGCTTAAAGAGCATAAACAAACACAGCAGAAAAACAATGGAAACGTAGCGCAATTAAATGGCAAAGAATTTTAAGGTTTAGTGCAACAAAATTAACAAATATATTTCATGGTTATACACGCTCGCTCACAGGA
>JANHFF010001346.1:0-7500 GCA_024542945.1 allo-octoploid hybrid of Carassius auratus x Cyprinus carpio
CCAAAATACCAGTTAAACTACTTATTTATTCTTGAAATTTGGTGGATATTTTTCATTTAGCATCATGAATGTGCATGCAAAGTTTAGGTACATGGATGTGTTTTGGAAAGGCAGTGCAAAAATTGTTACTACTTTGTGTTGGGTCAAACTGACCCCAGCTCAAATTTTCAAACTGCTCGAAATACTGGTTAAAAATATTTATTTCTTCTTGAAATTTGGTGGATATGATTCATTTAGCAGCATGAATGTGCATGCAAAATATCAGCACATGGATTTGTTTTGGAAAGGCTGTACGGAGTTTGTTACGACTTTTGTGTTGTGGTTAATTTGACCCACATATGTATTTTAAATGACTCAAGATACTGATCTAACTATTTATTTCTTCTTGAAATTTGGTGGATATTTTACATTTGGGGTCATGAATGTGCATGCAAAGTTTCCGCACATGGATGTGTTTTGGAAAGGCTGTGCTGAGAAATGTTACTACTTTTGTGTTGGGTCAAATTGACCCACGCTCAAATATTCAAATTGCTCGAAATACTACTTAAAATGTTTATTTCCTCTTAAAATTTGGTGAATATTTTTCTTTTACAGTCATGCATATGCATGCAAAGTTTCAGCACATAGATGCGTTTTGGCAAGGCTGTACAGAGTTTATTAGGACTTTTGTGTTGGGGTTAAACATAGCCCTACTGGATTCTATGCAATTCACCAAAAATCAACAATCTGAAAAACATTAAAGATGCCGGTAAACAACGGAAGACCATTGTTGTAGCTTCTCAAAGCCTAAAATATGAAATACATGTGAATTTATGAAATTTAAGACTCAACGTTTACTCGAAATTGAGTAGCTGTTTTTTTTTTTTTATCTAGTTGGGTTTCACAATAAATAAAAAAATCTTTTTGTAAGTTTTTAGGATCTCAATTACTAGTCTGTTGCAGCACTGAAAAAGTGTGAGAAACTCATTACAAGGGTTTGACAAAGAACATTACAATAAAACATTGGGAGGTACAAATCGCAATCAAAACTACTTACACCAAGTACAAATAATGTTAGGTACTGTTTATACTTGTAGTTGTTTCCACCTACAATCCTACAATGACAAAAACGTATTTTGTGTCTGTGAAACATGAAAATATCAAAATGTGTGGTCAAATTGACCACTAACACAATAGAAATAACACCATAAAAATAAATGAGAGTTATTACATTTCTTACATACTTTATATTTGTTAGTCTCTGACCATCTACATGAATCTTTAGTGTTTTTATGGTGTTTATTTTTGAAAAATTGCATGAAAACCAATGTGGGTCAATTTGACGAACAAACTCTAAAACTGTACTCAGTTTTTGAACACAACAGAAGGCTTAAACACAATAGAACTGGTCAAAAATGACCGAAAAGCACATTAGCGTTAACTTCATTAGCATACAGATGAGCTCAAAGCTACAAACATGCACTCGAAGCCACAGAAGATTTATTTGTTTGGTTTGGAGGTTCCGGTTTATGATTCACGTGAAGTCTGGTACGGTTTGTAACTGCTATTAAACAGATCCGTACCTAATTTGTACAAGTGAACCTTCACTGATGTATAATTTGATGTACTGAAGGGGGTCAGATGTCTTATTTCTGTGTCTTTTAGCTCAGTTATCAGAAACACAGCACAGTCTTCATGATAATGCCTCTTTTAAAGGAACAGTTCACCTCAAAATAAACACATTTACTCAAAGAGTTTGCAAAGAATCACCACTGATTTTAATTTAAGAAAACACCTATCAAGCTCTAAAATGGACAAAAAAAGCACGATATGAGACTCATGCAGTATATTCCTAAGCACATTTTCATTTTTGCCTGAACTGTTGCTTTAACACCCAAACTCTTTTTGTCTTTTGTTGATTCAGACTTGTGTTTTATATTATATGGGTTGTTATGTTATTAATTGTGTATAGATGAATCACTGTAATTAGTATTTTAAACCTGTAGCATGTTATTTGTGTGTGTGAAGCTTCCTGTGACTGTGCATCTTCTCAAAACTACATAACGTTCAGACAACTCCTCAGAAAACAAAATAATGAAATACATTTTATTTCCATAATGTGAACATTTCTGAGAACATCCGATGAGAAAACGCAGATTACGAAGACAAGTTTTAAAATGCACTGAACATGAATTAAGAAAGTCATCAGATTTGATTATTTTGATTTCATGTTGACTCTAAGCACTTCACAAAAATTATTTCATGTTGTATTCCACTGAATAATCAGGGGAAACATTTCCGTCCACCTGATTTATCTCAACACTGAATTGAAGCCGATGTGAGTTACGTGATGCTTTTCAGATCATTTTTAGAAACAACTGTCACTGCAGTCACTTTAAATTCTGTCATTTTCAGCTACAAACTCAAACTGAGAACTCTAGAACCAAAATCTGAAGAGAAGAATTGAATAACTCAAATGTAACTCAAAATAACATGAGCAGGATTTCAAGCCTTATTTTGCTGTGCATTTGTACATTTGTTAAAACTGAAGGAGAAGAAGCTTTTTGAAATGTTTTATGACCTGTTATGATGTCAGTGTAAAGTTTTGTACACATATTTTTACAGATCAATCAGTCAGGAGGAGGACAACAGAAATATGGTTTGTTTTTAATATGAGCCTTTGTAATATTATTCTGCCCCCTGGTGGTAAAATAAAACTCCATTTGTGGTGTATACAGTATTTATGTGTGTATGTGTGATATGTATTTATGATTTATAATGTGAAAGAATAATATCAGCAGTTTCGTGGAAAAACAATATATTCACACACATTTTAATTCCATTACATGATTATCAATATTATAAAAGCTGTTGAGCCACAACATGAAATAATATATATATATACTTGTATAACATTAGTTAATGTCACATGGCAATATATTAAACAATTTAACAGGAATCAGGCCAGCACTTTTATATTATTAGTGACTGATTTTAAACATAACACACTTTTTATTACAATACTTGCACAGAATGAGAACAGGTCTGTATTTTATGGGTTTGTGTAAAGATTTTTTTTCTCACATCAATTTCACATCAAGCACACATTATTTGGTACAAGATTTTAAAAACATAACAATGTTTTTATTATAGTGCCACCTAGTGTTGGGAGTTTCTGGAGTTTACGGTTTCTGACACTTATGGCATAATAATAATGATAATAGTAATAATAATAATTTAAAATGACAAATTAATAATAAAATAATAAATTATAATATAAAAATCAGAACAAATACAGGGTTATTATTAAAAACTAAAACTATTAGGAACACTTTTGTTAAAATAAATCAAATATAATTAAATAAATTTTATTAAATAAAATACAAATATTAGATTAAGTAAAGTAAACTAAAATTAGACATGTTGCTTTGGCAACTAATTGAAATAAGTCCAGGCTCTAAAATTTCTACCTGGAAATAAATCAAATCTAAAACTGAAATTAATTTAAATGAAACAAACAGTGATATTAAAATAACTACTGTAAATAACAAAAGCACATGAAATTTCTAATTATTAAAAAAAATTAAAAAGAAAATTCAAAGTATTTAAAAATTAAAGCTAATTCAAAATATTATTGAAAACTGTATAGTATATATAAAAAAAAAAATACTACAATAACATTGGTTCCAGTAGCTTCGCTGTATAATATGCTGTTTTACTTCAATTCAGGTAAAGTTTTCATGGAGACTGAAATTAGATTATTTTGAATAATATCTGTTTGCATTATGCAGATGTGAACAGGTCTTCACTGTATGTCTGAGTGTCTATTATCCCATAACCTCACCGCACCGTTTGCTAGTACTCTGTTCCTGTGCTCTGATTGGCCGCTGCAGGCCCCGAGTCGCTGTCACTCTCCCAGGAGGAGGATGTGAAGCCGGCGGGGGCGGAGACTGAGTGGGGCGTGTCTGTGTAGCCCAGCCCCTGGTACCGCCCCTGCGGGGAGGGGGGGACTGAGTGGTGCTCGTGGGACGTCCCGGCGAGGAGACCGGTGTGTTCACCCTGAACAACATCTGCTTCAGAGCCGAAGAACAGCTTACGGGGACGACCGAACACTGTACGACCTGCAGAGCACACAAACCTCACACACGTTTAATGACGAATCATGACAAAAAAAAATTTGCCTTGTGTTCCACGATCATGAGATCACAAAAGCTGGAGACAAATTGACTTTTGTTTATTGATACCTAGCAACTGTCTAGAAACCACTGAGAACACCCTAGCAACCACCCAGAAAACTCTACAAACTGCTTAGCAACACCCTAGCAACTGCCTAGCAACCACATAGCAATGCCCTAGGAACCATCAGCTGCCTTGCAACCATGAAGAACACCATTGCATCTAGTTACACCACAGGAACACCCTAGCAATTGCCTAGCAACCACATAGCAATGCCCTAGCTACCATCAGCTGCCTTGCAATCATGGAAACACCCTTGCATCAAGGAACACCCTAGCAACTGCCTAGCAACCACATAGTACCGCCCTAGCTACCATCAGCTGCCTTGCAATCATGGGAACACCCTAGCAACTGCCAAGCAACCACATAGTAGTGCCCTAGTGACCATCAGCTGCCTTGCAATCATGGAAAACACCCTTGCATCAAGGAACACCCTAGCAACTGCCTAGCAACCACATAGCAACGCCCTAGTGACCATCAGCTGCCTTGCAATCATGGAAAACACCCTTGCATCAAGGAACACCCAGCAACTGCCTAGCAACCACCCTGAAAACTCTACAAAATGTTTAGCAACACCCTAGCAAGTAGTAACTGCCAAGCAACCACATAGCAACACCCTAGTGACCATCAGTTGCCTTGCAATCATGGAAAACACCCTTGCATCAAGGAACACCCTAGCAACTGCCTAGCAACCACATAGCAACACCCTAGTGACCATCAGTTGCCTTGCAATCATGGAAAACACCCTTGCATCAAGGAACACCCTAGCAACTGCCTACCAACGCCCTAGTGACCATCAGCTGCCTTGCAATCATGGAAAATACCCTTGCATCAAGGAACACCCTAGCAACTGCCTACCAACGCCCTAGTGACCATCAGCTGCCTTGCAATCATGGAAACACCCTTGCATCAAGGAACACCCTAGCAACTGCCTACCAACGCCCTAGTGACCATCAGCTGCCTTGCAATCATGGAAAACACCCTTGCATCAGGGAACACCCTAGCAACTGCCTACCAACGCCCTAGTGACCATCAGCTGCCTTGCAATCATGGAAACACCCTTGCATCAAGGAACACCCTAGCAACTGCCTAGCAACCACATAGTACCGCCTTAGCTACCATCAGCTGCCTTGCAATCATGGAAACACCCTTACATCAAGGAACACCCCATCAACTGCCTAGCAACCACATAGTACCACCTTAGCTACCATCAGCTGCCTTGCAATCATGGAAACACCCTTGCATCAAGGAACACCCTAGCAACTGCCTAGCAACCACATAGTACCACCTTAGCTACCATCAGCTGCCTTGCAATCATGGAAAACACCCTTGCATCAAGGAACACCCAGCAACTGCCTAGCAACCACATAGTACCGCCTTAGCTACCATCAGCTGCCTTGCAATCATGGAAACACCCTTACATCAAGGAACACCCTAGCAACTGCCTAGCAACCCCATAGTACCGCCCTAGCTACCATCAGCTGCCTTGCAATCATGGAAACACCCTTGCATCAAGGAACACCCTAGCAACTGCCTAGCAACCACATAGTAGTGCCCTAGTGACCATCAGCTGCCTTGCAATCATGGAAAACACCCTTGCATCAAGGAACACCCTAGCAACTGCCTAGCAACCACATAGCAACGCCCTAGTGACCATCAGCTGCCTTGCAATCATGGAAAACACCCTTGCATCAAGGAACACCCAGCAACTGCCTAGCAACCACCCAGAAAACTCTACAAAATGCTTAGCAACACCCTAGCAAGTAGTAACTGCCAAGCAACCACATAGCAACACCCTAGTGACCATCAGTTGCCTTGCAATCATGGAGAACACCCTTGTAACTAGTAACACCCCAGCAACCCTAGTAACCCAGGAAACCAGGAAAAACGCCCATGTGACAATTATTAGCTAATATAACAAAATTTGCAAGACGGAAATTGTTGGTAATTGTGTACAGTTTTCAAAAGGAAACATACATTTGTATTATTTAATAATTTCAATAATTTATTTCAAAAATATAAGAGTCTATATATGAATAGTTATATAAATATAGTAATTATAAACAGCATTAGACGTGTGCGTGATCGTTCTCACCGGCGTTGCGCACTTGCTCTGTGATGTCTGCACGTATGTCTGAGACGTCCAGCATGGCGAGGAGTGAGTCGAAGCACGAGCCTTCATCATCCTCATGAACATACGGACGACTGCTGAAACTGTAGTGATGAGCGATCGCTGCCAGAAACATCTCCAGACAGATGATGAAGTCCTGCACACACACACACAATTAAACACACAGACAGTTCATCAAAAGACTAAACCATGTCCTCTTTTATTTCTGAAACTAACAAAATATGTAATGTCTATGGCATGTCCTGATGTAAACAGCTGTATAAATGGTGTGTTGTGTAGTGTGTGTGTGTGTGTGTGTGTGTGTGTGTGTGTGTGTGTGTGTGTGTGTGTGTGTGTGTGTGAGGGAGTCTGCATGTTCACCTGTAGTCCCGTGGCTACGGCTTCCACACTGTCCCACTCCCAAGTGTGTTTGTCTGAAATCACTCCGACCTTCACCAGCAGAGCGATCAACACAGCCTGCCTACAACACAAAACTACACGTCACATACAATGTCCCACTCTTAATTTCTCATTCTTGCATGTTTCACCCTAGCAACCACAAAGACACCCCTGTCTAGCAATACCCTAGCCTCCCACTAACAATCTAACAACCATCTATTATACCCATCAACTCCATTGCAAACACTGAGAACATCATAGCAACTGCCTAACAACACCCTAGCAGCCACCCAGTAAACTCTACAAACTGCCTAGAAACAACCTAGCAACTGTGCAGTACCACATAGCAACGCCCTAGCAACCATCTATAACACCAATCTCCTTCCTTGCAACCAACTGCCTAACAACACCCTAACAACCAGCCAACCATACAAACTGCTTAAAAGCACCCTAGCAACCATTTAGTACCACATAGCAATGCTCTAGCAACCATCTATAACAGCTATCACTTGCCTTGTTGCAACCAACTGCCTAACAACACCCTAGCAACCACACAGAAAACCCAACAAACTGCCTAAAAACACCCTAGCAACCGCTTAGTACCACATAGCAATGCTCTAGCTACCATCTATAACACCTATCACTTGCCTTGTAGCAACCAACTGCCTAACAACACCCTAGCAACCACACAGAAAACCCAACAAACTGCCTAGAAACACCCTAGCAACTGCCTAGTACTACATAGCAACACCCTAGCAACCATCTATAACACCTAT